>JBBPBX010049072.1:0-25503 GCA_038048925.1 Garcialebias charrua
CCTCTGTCTGTGAGGACGGACCTGGTGTTGTGGGGGAATCCCAGGACTCTGACAGAGGGGGTTTCCCTGGGCAAAGTCACGTCATGGAAGGCGGTCTTTACCAATGCGTCTCTTTCCGTTGGGGGGGGGACATGTCAGTCTCAGACAGTGGGCGGGACGTGGGCACGTCTCACCACTTAAACCTGTTGGAGTTATTAATAATACACAAGGTTCTCAAACACTTTGTGCACATGCTTCATCACCAGGATGTCCTCGTACACACGGACAACATAACAGCCGTAGCTTACTTAAACCGCGAGGGCGGGGTTTGCTCAGCGGCAAACGTTCACCTCAGATCACTGAGGGCTGTTTACATCCCAGGTGTGCTAAACAGAGGTGCCGACATCATGTCGAGAGGGGGGCCTCTGGACAGAGATCGGACGTTACACCCGGACCTGGTGCCTAAAATCTGGACCAGGTTCGGGGGGGAAGTGATTTGTCTGTGACGCAAGAGAAATCACAGTGCACCCTGTTCTCCCTGAGTCCCCTCGACCCCCCCCCCCCTTTGGGGATGGACGCTTTGCTCACAATCCGTGGCCAAGGGTATTGAGTTATGCTTCCCTCCAGTTCCTCTGCTATCAACACTGCTGGAAAGAGTGTGAGAGGAGGGAGTATCAGTCGTTCTGATCGCTCCAGAGCGTGTGAACACACCATGGTTTCCGTCCTGCAGCAGCTGACAGGCTGCTCCTGGAGACCTCCTTGGAGAGACGATGCTCTACTGCAGGCAGGGGGTGCAATAAGAAGCCCTCCGGTATTAGGCCAGCATCTGTGGGCTTGGATGCTGAACGACAGCGTCTAGAAAACCTTGGTTCTCTAAAGATGTCATTGGAACCATTCAGGGCTCACATGCACAGTCTTCAATAACTGTTTACGCTTCAAAGTGGGCTGCTTTTCAGCACTGGTGCGTGGACACACATCTGGACCCATGTTCATGTCACTTGGGTCCAATTTTGTCTTTCTTACAACTATTGCTAGACAGAAATTTGGCTTTCAGCACCATTAACGTATGTTACAGCAATTTCATCATGTCATGAGGGGTTTAATGATGGAACCGTGTTTAATCATCCCTAATGAAACGTTTTTTGAGGGGTGTTCGCCGTCTTAGGCCAGTTTTCACGGTCCTTGGCTCCTCTATGGGACCTGGTTACTGTGTTGAACGCACTAACTAAGGATCCTTTTGAGCCTCTAAATGAGGTTCCACTAAAGTTCCTGTCATTTAAAACAGCTCTGTTGTTGGCTCTTACGTCAGCTGAAAGAGTAAGTGACCTTTTTGGACTGTCAGTTTCTCCTTCCTTCTTAAAAATACAAGGAGATGGGAGTTCTGCTGAACTAAGGCCTATTCCAGCATTCACGCCTAAGGTCATAACCCGCTCATTCTCAATCAGTTCATCTGGACAGTTTCTTTTTAGCAGAAACGTTTCACCCTCACTCCAGAGGGCTTCCTCAGTCAGAGTAGTCCAAAGCACACTGAAGTTAACCCACCAAGTAAGCAACTTATGTGGACCAACCAGTTTGCTGTAGCCAAGATGGGGAAGCCCTCTGGAGTGAGGGTGAAACGTTTCTGCTAAAAAGAAACTGTCCAGATGAACTGATTGAGAATGAGCGGATTTGATACCTGGACTATTGAGAATTAACTTTCTTGTCTAAGGTCATAACGTCTTCATTCAAGTCCAGGATCATCACACTGGACGGGTTTTGCCTTCCTCCTCACTCTAAACCAGAGGAACAGCTTCACTTGCTTGCCCGGTTCGAGCTCTCAGATGTTATGTAGGACGCACAGCCGCAATACGTAAATCTGATAAGCTCTTTGTACATTTCAGAGAAGACTCTCAGGGTCAACCTTTGACCCCTCAGCGGTTGTCGCATTGGTTGTGTGAGGCCATCTCCCAGGCTTACAGTTCTGCTGGGCTGCAGCCTCCCGAGGGCATTAAAGCTCATTCCACTCGAGGAATGGCGGCTTCCACTGCCTTGGTCAACGGTCTGTCGGTACAGGATATCTGCTCTGCAGCTTCCTGGTCGTCAGTAACTCCATTTATCCGTTTTTATCTGCGAGATGTCTCCAGCTCCTCCTTGACATTTCTGTCCTCAAGGTTGCAACGGAGTAAAAACTTTCATTATCAATGAAACTATTGATTAAATGACACAGTCGTTTCTGTCTTTATTGATGGGCGACACCGTACAGCTGAGTCAGTCGAACGTGTGGTTCCTACTTCTGACTCTGTTTTTCTACTGATGTTGTTTTTCATCATCAGTATCAGGTTGCGCACTTGCTAGTGCCTTCAGTAAGGATGGCGGTTGCCAGGTTGTTGGTTCCAGTCAGACCCAGTGAGGCATGGACCATATCCTACTTCGCCTTTAACCCACTAGGGCGTGGCTTAAAGGGCGATAGCCTGCATGAAATATAACGTTGGTTACGTACTGTAACCCCAGATTATATGAATGCAGGCAGAGCCCTTTAAGCCCCGGGCCTCCCTGGCTCTTTTGGTGAAATTTTTTTTACCTTATTGGGAGCCGATTCTCGGTCAGCAACAGATTATATAGCAGACCGAGGCGGGGCCCACGGCAGGTGGGCGTGGACTAGAAGTCTTCAGTGATTGGAGCGAAGTGCAGGGGTAAACCCACTAGGGCGTGGCTTAAAGGGCTCCGCCTGCATTCATATAATCTGGGGTTACAGTACGTAACCAACGTTCAGGGGGTCCTTGTAAGATTTTTGCAGATACTCGTCTGAGTTAACCGAGGAGAGACAATAACAGGGTCAACAGGAAGGCAGCTGACGAGAATAGTCGAATGGTGATAAGCAGTCCTAAGCTTATCTCAAAACTGTGGAGCTTTGCAGTGGAATTTTTTTTATTATCTATAATTACTGTACATTTTCACAAAAATTGTTCTTGAGCAAAACTTGATAACTAAGATGATGGACAACATGACGGGGAAAACAGTCTAACACTGTCGTAAACCTTTTCAGCCTAAAATATGTGCATTATACAGAAAGCTAATTGTAATGGTCCAAAAAAGTCAGAGGAAAGCTTATCTGCAGAAAATGAACTCATGTCCTAGTTATTTCCAGGATAATTCAGATGTGAACTGAACCAAATGTTCTACCACTAAAAGTGTTTAAACTCATTCCCACATTTTGGATTGTTATTCTGTTCAGGGCAACGTGATATGGAAAATGTTTTTGTCTACATGAATGTGTGCGCAAGAGTTATGAAACAACATGTATCTGTGATGTAGAATTGAGAGATTATACTCCGAATAGCAGAAAGAATAACCAAAAGCACAAGTAAAGAAAGATAAATCAAAATTTTGGAATTTGATTCCACACTCGTGAAAAAAAACAAATAATTAAAAAGCAAATTCAAAGTATAGTATAACAGTATATTACCTTACTGAAGGCTGCCTTGGCTTTGTCTGCAGTCAAACCCCACACTTTTCACTGCAGCTGCTTTTTATAAGTATTCAGCAGGTGGTTTCCATTGTAACTCATTCATCAGATCCTGTGAGCATTGATTAATCTGTGGATTAAACTTTATTTTTATCAAGATATGTATCTGCCTGCTGTTTAATATGTTTCTAAATGTTGTTTGCTATCCAGAGAATTCTGGGCACCAATATCAAACTGTCCTTCCTGTCATGACAACCCAGACCATTTTCACCAACAAACATCCTAAAAGAATGTTCCACTTGTCCAAAACATTGTAACAATTTTTCAGATGGGGTTTTTCAGCTAGAACGAAATGCTCATCTTCTGCCAAGAATGAGCTAATGAGTGACCTCATATTGTATCACGTCAATTTGTTTTCCTAGTTATAGAAAAAAATGTTTTTACAAACATGTGTCCAGAATATGAGATTGAAAAAAAAGCCTGATCATTTTCATCTTTAGTTATTTGTGTTACAAATATACTGTATTTATATTTAAAATCAGCAGTTTTAAATTATATATATATAAAAAATTCTGAGCTCCAAACTGTGTGTCTTGCAGAAGTAATGCATATAATAGAATGTTAGATCAAATCTTAAATCTCAGGGAAGTGGGAGAGTCATAACTTATTATAACTGAGGAAACTGAATTTCCAGTTATGCATTGCAAGAGCAAGTTACTGATTAAAAGCAATTAAATTTGGGTGGATGGTTGATGGAATGAGGAAACGGGGGTTTATTTAGTGGACACACATACACACATACGCACACATGCATGTTTGTGTGGGTTTTCTCTGGGTACTCCGATTTCTTCCCACAGTCTAAAAACATGCATGTTAGGCTGCCTTCAGGCCCAGGCCTCTCTTGCAAAAGAGATCTGTGATCTCAGTGGGTTTTGCCCCTCCCCTGCATGTATGTATGCATTCATGTATGTATGTTTGAGTGTGTGTGTTTATGTGTCCATGCATGCATGTGTTCAGTTTTGTTTCAGGTTACACTGTGGGGACCAATTTTGCAATAAAGCCTGCATTATGGGGACCAAAGCCTGGTCAAAGGATAAGTCTCATTGGTGGGTTAGGGGTTAGGTTTAGGACTACAGTAGGAATTGTGAATGGTTAGGTTTATGATAAGGGTCATGGTTAGGCTATAGAAATGAATGGAAGTCAATGCAAAGTCCCCACAAAGTCAGAAATACAAGAATGTGGAAAACATGAAAACCCCACACTGAAAGACCCCATGTCAAATCCGGGGATTGAACACAGTATATTTTTGCTGTGAGGCAAGAGTGCTGACCACTTATCCATTGTGCTGCCTATGCATATCACCCACTGCCTTATATGCTAAAGTTTGAAACAATGATCTCATCCAGTCTTGTTAGTGCTTCAAGTATGTGTTGAGAATTTCGCTCAGCCACTTGCTACTAGCAGCTAGCTCCACAAAGTTTTGTTCAGTATTTGTAAAACTAACTAAACTAAGCTGCACAGAAACAAAAAAAATTACAAAACATGTTTAGACTTAGACTTAGACTTAGATCCTCCCGCGCTCGAGAGCGCATTGGGCGGCAAGCTGTTTCCATTTATCTCTATCCTTGGCGATCACCTCCACCGTGCTCGGGTCGAAACCGTCGAACAAAATATGTACTTAAGCTTTATTTTCGATTGCTGTTAAGAGAAACATAACTTTTACATTTGCATTGACTTACATTCATTTCTATAGCCTAACACTGACCCTTACTCTAAGTTTTTGTTATTCGCTGAAAAACAAGTTCACTCTTTTGTCTTCAAATGTAAACAGTGAATTTGTGCTTATTATAATTTTCTAACACTAAGTTGTCAAGTTAGACTTTTACTGCTACATATTACATCATACTACTCAGCTCTTGTTAGTTATTATCGGATTGGTACTGTATTAGTACAATATTTGGCAGTAGTTCAGGACACTTTGATAATGGAAGAACAATTGTGTTGGAGAACAAAGGATGGATACATTTGAAAGAGGAAAATGGGTGTTTGTGGTGGGAGGAGGACCTGAAAGGAAGGGCAGGCTGTGAATGGAGAAATTACAATAAGAAGCTGAAATTCAAGACCTGTAGGAATACAATACTATATGTATTGGAAGAAGAAAAAACAACTAACAAATTTTGAATGATTATTATTTCTGTTTGACGGAGTATTTTGAGAAAATGTAGGTGTTGTGGATTCTCATATTTTTCAGATGGGAAAGAGCGGCTGGTCTGTATGTGGGTAGTTTCAAAACTAATTGAGTTTGTCTGAACAAAAGAAGATGTTGGATAGAAATACCCTGCATTTAACTTACTCAAATGAAACAACCACACTCAACGGCAAGAGATTTTTTTAACTTGTTTTACTTGCAAGGATCCATTCAAGACTGATTGCATCCATGGATATACAATGCATGGATCATGTCACTGAATGAGATTCGAACAGTTTGTTGCAGACTTTTATACAGCAGCAGAGTCCAGCAGGCATTCCCTCGTAGTCAGTTGCAGTCAGATGCACAGACAGGATCCATGTCTGTCGGCTAGTCGACATCCAGATGGAGATAAGAGAAGGTTTTGGGCACGTTCTCATGGCGTCACCACCAGTGAGGCACTGCAGGACGGTGATCTGGCCTTCAAGCCAAGACAAGATAATGTTTTGTGCACACATTACAGTACAGAAAGATGTTCTCTGCCATAATATAATAATAATATTCATAAAAGAAACTACCTAACAAGTATAAGGTCTAAAAGATATGCGTTTGTACTTGATGTCTGATAAACAAATAAATATTCAACATATAGAAGTAATGAATACTAAATTTGGAAACATGAATTAATAGTTGGCATGCATAGGCTAACTGAGATAATCCAGCCTCAAGAGTCCATATAACTTGATGATATGATTTGATCATTTTGTATTATTGTCTGGAAACAACAATACTATAATACAATACTTGCTGGAGACTTCAACCTCAACTGGAAGTCTCCAGGGTCTGAATTTTTTTTAAAGGTTGTTTGTCACTGAAATCATTGACACCCTAACCTGATCAAACAAAAAAATGCCTTGAAAGATCATCTATTTTAAACCTTTTTTTTTTTTTACGAATATGCCTAATAAATTTCCTGGGTTTGGTGTTTTTACTGATGACTTGAGTGACCACTGTGTTGTTGGTGTCAACAGAGACAGTAAACGGTCTCGCACCAACCTCAGACTAATTAAAAGAGGGAAATGAACAGGCTCGGAATGGCTAATCGTGAGGATCAGGACGGGTTGGCCGAACTGATGTGTGGGTTGCAGGGCCGGAGCTCTTGTTTTATTATTTTTTTTAAACGACTTTTAATTAACAGTAAAAGTCAGAACACTGTTACCACTGCACCTGGGCTGCCCCACCTCCATCCAGGGCTGGTGAGCAGTGGCAGCGGGTTTTTTTTTCTTTCACAAGTCGGATCCGGGATGCAACCTGTCAATCAATCCAGTAGGCATGTCAGCAACTGACCAATTGGCAACCTCAACTTGTCCCGAATGTAAACACCCCTTACCTGCAATTATGCAGCCCAGGTTTTTTTTTTTTTACTTTATTCTAGCAGTTTTCCAGTTTTTTTAATCTACTTAATGGAGAGTAGTATTACTTAAATTTGTTCATCAAACAGGGGAAGGAGGGCTCGTTATCCAACCACTTACTACAGTAAATGTGGTATGTACCTATACAATGTGAGGCATCACACAGAGTTGTTCATTCACTTAGTTTGCATGTTTGAGGACATGTTGACACATTCATAACATTCTAAAATAAAGGCAGCAGGCTGATGTTCATGCCTTAAGAAAAGATTTGTCTAGTGGGATACAGATTTAAGTTGTACCTCATTAAAAATAAAAGAAATATTTCTGTCTTTTATAGGGACTAACACTGAACCAACACTGTACTCAACAATCAGACAAGGAGCACACTGAAAGGAGTAGGCTGAGAATTCAAATGTATTTTATTGTTTAGTTTCAGATACATTACATTAATTTTTTGTGTTTTTAGAGAAAAACATTGTGTTTTATACATTAAAGGCATAACCCCTTTAACATTGTCGTGTTTTGAAGTATTTTACAGAATTTCATTCAGTATAATCAAACTGTAAAGTTTGTAGTTAGCTCACAAAAAGTAAACAAAAGCCTTTTACACGTCACCAACAATGATATATTTCACCAGTTTAACAACATCCTGACTGACAAAATTCTCAGCCACACAAACAAGGTGAGATCTGACCAGAAAGAATGGTTTGTTTCTTTAGAAGTTTCACTTTCAAATTTCTAACAAATACAACAAATCTGGCTGTGAAACAAATGTAGTACCCATTTGTTTATTTCTTTACAACCATGTAGAAGGTTGTAAATAAACTTTTTATTAATACTTGTTCTTAATTATTTTGATGCAATGTTTTTAATATCTATATCTTCTTCCGGCACTCGGCAAGGCAGGTCGCATATCTTTCTGCTCTTCCCTCCCTAAGTTTTTCCTACTCCCTGCTTGCTTTTCGTCTCGTCTGTGACCCTTCAGCGCTCACTCGAACCAATATGGAATTAATCAATTGGGCTGTTTCTTCAATGGATAAGATTTTTTCCACGAAGCGGACCGTGCCAGGAGAAGCTGTCTGTCCCTCCGACACACACGCGGCTGGATACGTGCTGGACTCGTGGGGTCAGTGGCAGCCCATGTGTCTGTCCGTTCTGAGTGTGGAGGACGTGGAGGATTTGTGGATTATTGGATTATTGGTAGCAACTGCTCTGTTTTTTGGCGTAAGCGGAGTTGTTTGTTATCGGAAGCTGAGGGAGGCTTCGGCGGCTATCAGAGCGCTGTCGGCACTGCCTGATCAGCAAAATTCTCTGAACCGGGCCGTGAGCTCCTCATCCCAGCTGCTGTATGAGCTCAATCGCACGATTGGTGCAGTGGTGGACCACCGTGCACCTGCTGTCCGTTTTGGGACTTGTTTGCAGCCACCCCGGATCGATCAAGGGACAGGTGGAAGTTCATGAAGCGGGGCAGAGCAGAACCACATATTTGGATTTCTTTCGGCCATGAAACAGCACCCACAGACTTGGAGGCGGCAGTGGAAAAGAACACTGTGGTCTATTTGGATAACAAACAAGAACATTATCTGGCTTCTGCACATGTCCTTGAAAAGCGGGCTGTGGGAATCCATTCTCCCAGAGTGAGGAGCTGAAGAGCCCCCCCCCTCCCCCTCCCCAGAGATTTCTGTGAAGCTTCAGATAACACCCAGCTGCACATCTGCTGAACTTTGTGCTTGTCTGAAATTAATCATAGACCCAATCTCCTTGCCTGCCGTATTTCCTTTGTTATTGTAACTAAATGTGCTCTGATATGGTTTTTACTGAATCACGCGGTGTCTTGAAGACAAAATGTGATTCATCTTTTTTTAATATCAATGCTGTGAATCCCAGTGTTTCTGCCTGTTTTTCCTGCTTTTGACCTTCATCTGGGGACAGATTGGGCCTGGCCGCGCTAAGAGCATATCATGTGTTGAATAAACATGTCGTGTGTTGATAAAACATATCGTGTGTTGATAAAACATGTTATGTGCTTTGTTTTGCTGCAGCTTTTGCACTCATTCTCTCTTCTGGATGCTGCAACTACATATTTACGTTGTAATTGGTGAAAATTGATGCAATGTTAATAAACCTTCTTGATTCTTGATTCTTGATTTAAGCTAGTTTCACTTTAGAGAGAGACAGCGAGAAACGTAATTTTGATTCTTTATATGTCTGTACATATGATGGAATTGACAATAAAGGAAACTTTGTCTTTCAGAACCATTTTTAATTTTAATTTTATTGTTAGGCTGTTTCAGTTTATTTTATTTTATTTTATTTATTTTTTTAACCATTTTTGAACAGATGAGGTGTCCTTATTACTGTTACTCTAAACGTACTTCTTGTTCATTACCTACTTCCTGCTCTATGTTTAGACTGTATTATCCTTTACCTAAGCCTTCACAGCTCAAATGCGGCCAGGCATTAGTTTTGATTATTGTTTCAGCTGCATTTAAAGTCACTCACTTTAGAGTTACAGCTTATATCTACAAACTTAAAATGCAGTATATAGATGTCATATTTATTTATAATGAACAACCAAGTTTATCTGATTTGAACCTAGACATCCATTATCTTTGCCCGCTTCTTCCTTTTGAGTGGAGAATGGAATCCATGCAGACCACATGCACATGTTGAGTGAAAAAGGCACATATGTGGGTCTGTGGTTCTTACCAGCCAAGGCCAGTTGATGATCCTGTCTAACCTTAAAGCAATAAAGATGAACTGCAGAATATTTACTGAACACAACACCTCCAGCTGAGAAAAATAAGGCATGAAGAGGGATTAACACAGAATATTCACAGTACTGTACTCTTATGCTACAACTGCTTGATTAACAAGCTGCAAAACTAAATCAGAGCTGTAGTGACAACCAGTTAAATTTTTTTTATTTGATCAAAAATCCGAACTTGTCACCGGACCTCCTTTTCTTTGTCTTAAATCAAAATAAACTGTAAATTTTAACATTTTAAATTGTGAAATACACAACAAAAGACCATCATGCTGCATTACAATGTGCCGTAATTTCTGGATTTTGAGCGCACCTGAATATAAGCCGCACACACTACATGTAAGTGTCACTGAAATGATTTATGTATTAAAAGAAGAATTAATATTTGTTGTTCAGTAGTTAGAATATTTTGGTTTTGGTTTGTTTAGTTTATGCTTTGAAAGTGTGATATTTGTGTTTTGTTGTGAGGGTTTGTTCTGTTAGTGCCGTTGTCACAAGATCTGTGTGAACGAAGGGGAGGGGCTAGATTTTCTGTGCTCCACACACCAGAGCCATATAAAGTGAGAGTTGCGACACTTCCATAGAGTTCCGTTGTAAGAATGGAATGCGGAAGTCACGTGGGTCATGGAGGGGGCGATTTGTTCCATGGCTGTTTTACAGTCTGACTCTGCCTGCAGTAGCGCTCCGTCGCCGCCAGAGGGCGCAGCTCCACAAGGTTTCCATAGCCGTTGTTTGGAACGATTGACAACCTGTCGGCGACTTCAAAGAGTGTCAGAACTCTCTATATATATGGCTCTGCCACACACATGAGCGGTTGCCTAGAGACGACAGACGCGCAGCAGCCTTGGTGGTTCACTGACTGAAGAATGTATAAGACTGAAGAATGTATAAGACTGAAGAATGACTGAAGGTATTTATAACTGTTGTAAATATTGTACATTTGTCAGTCATGATGTTCTAATATTTTATATGTTTATTTAGAATGTACTGTATAGGACAAGAAAGGTTTGCCTAGGACTTCTTTAACGACGAGCGGCCACGAGGTATTTTTTGTTAAAGCATGTTTTACTGTTTCACTGTTTTTACTGTTTTACTGTTTTTACTGATTTACTGTTTTACATTTTATTTTGTACTGTCTGTCTTATTTCTGTAGTTTTCACGGCATTCATTAAAGCGCCAGTTTACACCAAAAGGCCGTGTCCGTGTATCGTCAGTTGGAAAACCGTTGTGCAACCATCCTCTCTGCTAATAAAGAATCCGTGCCGGTGTTTCGTCAGTTGGAAGCAGCCACAGTGAAAACTCAACCGCCACCGTGCCTGGCAAGAAGGAAAAGACGTCTACAGCTGAGGGATGGTACTGCAGTGGTGCAAACACAAGGGGGCGCCACTGTCTAAGCTCAACGCTCACAAGCAACCAAGCCCAGTGAAAGTAATTGATTAAGGTGGAGATTAACAAAGGACAGTGTTGAAATAGAATAAGTGGCTAAGTTAAAAGTTAAGTTCAGAGCCACAATAGGTCTCTATAACAACTTTGTCAAAGAATAATTAATTTCTACTGAAATTCAAAGTAATGTATTGTTGTTTAAGAAAATAATTTGTGTTTTGCTTAAAATCTAACTAAGTGTGAAATTTACAAGGTTCCTGAAGTTGAAGCACATCTGTACTAAGAGTGAAGCTCATTACAGTTGAAGTATAAAGTAACAGTAATCACAAAGTAATAGTTAAGTTGTAAGTTACAAGTTTGAAGGAGTATTGTAATTTAAACATAGCAAATTGAGTGAAATCTATCCAAACTCACAAGATGACTGACAAGGATCATAAAGGGCTCCATGCTGTATCACATACTGAAGTAGAAGAAAATGTTAATGAGCAAATCCCAGACACACAGACTGTTCGTAGAAGTGAAAGGCTAAGAACATTAACAGAAGGAGGCAAAGAGCTTCAAGAGGAGAAACTCAGGAGCCTTCAAAACAGATATGTAGCCACCTTTGGAAAATGGAAATGTGAAGTAAAACTGATCAAAGCAACACTAAGTAGGAAAGCTTCTGACAGTGAATTAAAGGAGCTGATTAAAGACTTAAACGCCACCTGCACAAACGTTCAAACCATCTACGAACAAATACGACAAATGCAACCTCCTGATGCAGACACAAGGCGTAAAGTTGATGCATGTACTTCACTTTCAACATACATTGTCAAAAGAGCTGAAAAACAGCTACAGGGAGACTTCGTAGAAAGCGAAGATCCGTGGCCAGATGTAGGGTCATGCTTAGGATCTGAAAGCACTACGTCAAGGTCAAGATCACAAAGGTCTAAAGGTAGTTCATTCCAATCATGCTCACAATTAAGCAAGAGACTGGAAGCAGAGGCAGAGGCAGCTGCATCCAAAGAAGTATTAGCAGTAATGGAGGAGCAAGAAAAGGAAGCAGCTGAACTACAAAGGTTAGAACGTCAGAAGTTCAAAAGACAGCTCGAAGAAAAGCAAGCCGAGCTCGAAAGACAGCGAGTAATTGACCAGCAGAATCTAGAAGAAAGGCAAGCCGAGCTCGAAAGACAGCGAGTAATTGACCAGCAGAATCTCGAAAGACAACGAGTAATTGACCAGCAGAATCTAGAAGAACAGCAACTAATGGAAGAACAGCGCAGAAGGATTGCACGCTTGGAAGAAGTTAAAAAACTGAATGCAGCAAAGGCTCGAGCAAAGGTTTATGATGAAGGTGAAAGTATTTCTGAAGGTCGGAGTTTACTACGCAGTATTAAAACAGAAAGTGAAATTCAAGCAATTCCTACCGTAACACACGTTCGCTTTCAGGCTCCAAGATTGACCCAAGCCCACAATGCTACGAGCCCCAGATCTATACCACACATTCCTGTGATCGTAAACCAATCTCAACAAAATCCTAAAGACCAACCTAAGGCCACCACAAGCCAAACACTCAAAGCATCAAGCCCATCATTCATCCCACAAGTCACACAAGCTCCCTTTGAGCCTGTGTTGCACATTTCTACAATCATAAACCAAGCTCAACCAGATCCTGGTGAACAATCTGAGGCCACCACAAACCAAACACTCCAAGCATCAAGCCCACCATTCATCCCTCCAGCCACACAAGCCTCCTCCGTTGCAATTCAGCAACAGCTAAATTACGAGCTAGTTAGCATACTAGCAGAAGCAATAAATGCTAATCGCCTTCCAACTCCAGAACCTGCATTGTTCACTGGCGACCCTTTAAAGTTTAAAGACTGGCAGTTGTCATTTGAAATCCTGATCGAAAGAAAAAACATTCCCAAGAACGAGAAACTTTATTATCTCAGAAAGTACCTTGGTGGACCGGCAAAGAGAGCAATTGAAGGCCTTCTCCTAGTGGGCACAGACGAAGCATACGATTCAGCTTGGAAGGTGCTAGAAAAGCGTTTTGGAAGTCCATTCACCATAGGAAAATGTTTCAGAGACAAACTTAATAATTGGCCTAGAATAAACTCAAAGGATGGAAGTGAGTTGAGAGAGTTTGCTGACTTCCTTAAGACTTGTGAAGCTGCAATGTCACATATAACAGCATTAGAAGTTCTCAATGACTGTATGGAAATTCAGAAACTTTTGCTAAAACTTCCAGAGTGGCTGACTACAAGATGGAGCCGGACAGCTATGGAAATAACAAGAAGGGCTGGCGATGAAAGGTACCCATCCTTTCACATGTTTGTTGATTTTATATCCACTGAAGCTGACATAGCTTGTGATCCCATTGCCTCAGTACAAGCTCTAAAAGATTTGGAAATGAGTGAACGCAAACACTCAAGAAGCCAAGTCATTCAAGCAAGAACATTAACAACAGACTCAAGCCACACATATACTGTAACATGTCTTTTCTGCAAAGAAAACGGTCACACACTCGATAAATGTTTCAAATTCACAGAAGACCCTGTCCAAGATCGTATCAAGTTTGCACAAGCAGAAAGGCTGTGTTTTGGATGTTTAAAGAGAGGACATCGTTCAAAGGAGTGCGATACCAGGAGCACGTGCGAAAAATGTCAAAGAAAACATCCTACATGTTTACACGACGACAAGTTCGTTGAACGTAAAAGGGTAATATCTGCAACAAGTGATAACACTCAAGACAAAGAAGAAGCAGACACTAAAGAAGAAGCTGAACCAGCAATCTCTAATAGAGTAACCCGATCGACTTCAGGCACATTAACTTCCTCTATAGTACCTGTCTGGGTTTCATCAAAAACCCACCCAGACAGAGAAGTTTTAGTATATGCCCTCCTCGACTCACAGAGTGATACATCCTTCATCTTGGATAAAGTAGCTCAATGTCTTGACACGGATAAAGGTAAAGTCAATCTGCGACTGTCAACTATGTCCACCAAGTCAACAGTAATACTATGTGACAAGCTGGTTGACCTTCAAGTTAGAGGATATGAACATGAAAGAAGAATCACATTGCCTCCAGTCTATACAAGAGAGTTTATCCCTGTCAACAGATCACATATTCCAACGTCTGAAACCGCCCTAAAGTGGCCTCACCTTGAAAAGCTGGCAGATAAGTTACCTCCTTTGTTAGAATGCAAAGTTGGTCTACTTATTGGCTATAACTGTCAACAAGCCCTCCTACCACGCAAAGTTCTTGCAGGCAAAGAGAACCAACCTTACGCACAGTTAACCGATCTCGGTTGGAGCATAGTTGGCGGCTCGCCTCAAGTTCAAGATCATAAAGACGTCATCAGCTCAAGTCACAGAGTCATTGTTCGTGAAGAAACCCCTGTGCCACAATCAGCAGTTGAACCCAAACAACATGCTCATTTTGTATACAACACACACGTAAAGGAAGTTAACCCAATTGATGTGATAAAGACTTTAGAACCTGATTTTCGTAAGCACGCAACAGTCAACCACCCAGTCTCACAGGAAGACATGTTCAGGTCAAAGGTTACCAAAGGCGTAAAACGAAAGAAAAATGGGCACTACAAACTCCCATTACCACCCAAAACAGAAAATCCAGCTGATCAGACCTCAAAGACTTTAAACGCCACTCAACTAAAGGAATCAAACCGTTTGAAGAACCCTAATCTCCTTTGGGAACAAGATATTCCAGTCAAAGAGGAAATAGGAAGAGAAGCTGAAGAAACAGATTTTCAACTAAGTAAAGGTCATACACACACAGTGCAGTCGAAAGAAGTGAACCCAGTTCTAGAGCGTTTAACAAAGTTCTCTGATTGGTCGAGAGCTATAAAGGCCATCGCCAGGCTCAAACGATTCATCAAAGAGTTTAAAGGTATTCAACAAAGAACAAACAAAACAACATATCTCGAAGAGAGAAGAGACACAGAAGTATTTATTTTCAAGCTAGTGCAAGGAGAAGCTGTCGTTGAGGAAATACAGAAAATCAAATCCCAGAAAGAAAGTTCTCTACCCCAGTGTTTTTCAACCTTTTTTGAGCCAAGGCACAGTGTTTTCATTGAAAAAAATCCAGAGGCACACCACCAACCAAAATTGTAAACATAGATACACTGTATCCGCCTATATTAAATATATAGTCATTCTTATCAAAGTGTCTTGAATAGGAATGAAATAAACACAAAAATGTATTTTTATCATATTTTATATTTCTTATTTCAAATTGCACTTAACATGTCTTCAAAAATACACCCGAACAGTACCACAACAATGTGGTCTTAAATTTAAAGAGGTTGTAGAAAGGGGGGGGGGCTTTTTTGATAATTTCCAAGGCACACCTGACGATCACTCGCGGCACACTAGTGTGCCTAGGCACAGTGGTTGAAAAACACTGCTCTACCCAAGCATAACAGACTAAAGCAGCTAGACGCTTTCTTAGATAAGTCTAATGTCCTCAGGGTGGGAGGAAGATTGTCCCAATCAGCCTTACATCATCATGTCAAACACCCCGCAATTCTTCCCAAAGAAGCCCATGTGTCAGCCCTCCTCATCAAGCACTACCATGAATGTGTACATCACCAAGGAAGAGGCATGACTATGAATGAACTGCGTGCAAATGGCATATGGATTTTAGGATGAAGAACTATGGTCTCTTCGCACATCTACCACTGTAACAAGTGTAGAGGGTATAGAAAGGCCACAAACCTCCAAAGGCGACAGAAATGGCAGAAAGTTTCATGGAACATGCAAGCGAACGACATTGTGACCCTACAAGAGGATAATACCTCAAGATGTAAATGGAAACTAGCTTTAGTAACAGAGACTTTAGAAAGTCTAGACGGCAAGGTTCGAAAAGTGAAAATAAAGACTAGTGAAACTACATTCGACAAAGGAAAACCACTGACAAGGTTAATATACCTAGAAAGACCTATTCACAAGGTAGTGACCTTACTTGAGACTGACACACACAGTAAATAGAATAAGATTGACACTCTTTTAAAAAATCCCATTGAGAACCAATTGGTGATTTTGGTGGGAGTGTAAGTGTCACTGAAATGATTTATGTATTAAAAGAAGAATTAATATTTGTTGTTCAGTAGTTAGAATATTTTGGTTTTGGTTTGTTTAGTTTATGCTTTGAAAGTGTGATATTTGTGCAGGATGCATTTGTTTTGTTGTGAGGGTTTGTTCTGTTAGTGCCGTTGTCACAAGATCTGTGTGAACGAAGGGGAGGGGCTAGATTTTCTGTGCTCCACACACCAGAGCCATATAAAGTGAGAGTTGCGACACTTCCATAGAGTTCCGTTGTAAGAATGGAATGCGGAAGTCACGTGGGTCATGGAGGGGGCGATTTGTTCCATGGCTGTTTTACAGTCTGACTCTGCCTGCAGTAGCGCTCCGTCGCCGCCAGAGGGCGCAGCTCCACAAGGTTTCCATAGCCGTTGTCAGGGTTGGACTGGCCATTCGGGCGTACCGGGCAAATTCCCGGTGGGCCGTCGGTGATTTATGCGATTTATGGGCCGCTGTCACTCATGAACCAAAAAAATAAATTATAGCTATTTTTTTGTCAATCGCGACGGCCGATTGGTTGATTTTCTTGAACGACATCGAGCTAATCCAATGAAATCTCTCAGCACTCTTCCGACCAGCCCCTTCCCTTTACTCGCATCAAGCTATTGCGGTTGTGAAACCTGACACCAGCGTGCCTGACAGAAACTGGACTGTGAGGTGCTCACACGGAGCTGAAAGTTCCTCCTACCTGCAGCCTGAGAGGAGGACGAGTGAGACAGGACTCATCAAGGAGTGACGTGACGTCTGCTCTATGCGACCTAGTTTCAGCACGGCATGAAGTTGCAGCACGCGTTAGCACTTAGCATTACAGTATTAGCATGTTGTTGCGGTCTCCTGTTGTTAAAAGACCAGCGCAAATTCAAAAGCTGTGCATGGACGCGGTTTCACAAGACAGGATCTGCAGCAGCAACACACGTCACTTGAACGGACTAACCACATCATCCGAACGTGAACGAAGAAAACAGCTTGTAAACACCGATCACAGCAGCTGCTACTTTTATCAGGTAATTCAAATAATTCCAGATCAATAAATTGTAGGATCTCTGAATCATGTCTGAAATGTTGTTGATGTGCTGCAGGCTTTACTGAACGCTAAGACGTCTTCCATCACGTCAACACTTCAGCACTTTATGAAAAAACTCAGACTGATAGTGTCAGCATGTCCTGGAGCCCTGATGATGAGAGATGAGAGATTCAACCACCTCAACTGCTCAAAAAGAGGTATTGTTCTTTTACTATTACTGTACTATTACCTTTTTAATTTAAAATTATAATCTTATTAACTTTTTTTTACCTCTTTGTGTGTTATTTCCAGAAGTTAGCAGCTGTTCTCTTCCTCTTCAAGGAAATCCACATGCAGCTAAGGAGCTAAGGAGT
Source organism: Garcialebias charrua (assembly GCA_038048925.1). Classification (NCBI taxonomy): domain Eukaryota; kingdom Metazoa; phylum Chordata; class Actinopteri; order Cyprinodontiformes; family Rivulidae; genus Garcialebias; species Garcialebias charrua. The sequence goes on from JBBPBX010049072.1 coordinate 17,637, forward strand.
CTGTGCTGATGACCCTGATGCATGCTCAATAATCCAGGTAAAAATCTAAAAAAAAACTATGTCTGGGCCTCTGGACATTCAAAAAACAAAACAAAACAATTGTAGAAACGTTTCATCTTTCATCAGAAAGACTTCCTCAGTCTGAGGTGCTGTATTCAGCTCAGTCTTATAAATATCACCCTCTCACTGTGGAAACTCTGTAACAACCTGCCCCCCAACATTAGACAGGCCTCCTCCCTTCACATGTTCAAATCCCTGCTAAAAAAATCATCTTTTCTCTATTATTTCAAACTGTGTGAGCTGACGTAGTGTATATATTTTTTTTACTGTGTTTTCATTTTAATATTGCTCTTATACATTTTTATTATACTTTTACCGCTGTTAATATCATAATTTTTACCATTGGTGTGTGATACTGTTCTGTACATTTTTAAACCTCTTTTGTGTTGTGTGTGTGAAGCACCTTGATAACAGTTTATCTGTTTTAACTGTGCTATATAAATAAAATAGACTTGACTTGACTCACAGTGGATCAACCAGTTTGTTGATGACAGCTGAAACCAGCTGCTCACATGAGCAAGGAGGACCATCAGCCTAACAATGGATCATTAGCACCCTGATGGTTGTTTGCTATTCACAGAGGGCTGAGTGATACTAGCAACAACAGCATTGTAAGAGGGGGACAGTTGAACCCAGAGGCCTCCACCTCTGTTTAATGATGGACAGTTTCTTTTCACAAAGATGGCCTCCTTTACTCCTCTCTCAAACCATCGTTCCTCTCTATCAAGGATGTGAACATCTTCATCCCTGAAAGAGTTGGCCTATACAAACGTATTGTTCACTTGAAACATTTTCAAAATAATCATTTTATAAGTCTTTTTTGTAAACATATTATTTGTTTAGTGAAGTAAAGACACTATTTTTTATATAAAGCAAGTATTTCTTTATTCATTCAACCTTCATTTATGATATTGAAATCAAGAAATACCTTATTTTTTATCAAAAGTATTTATGTTTTATAAAGTCAAGAAAGACCATTATGTTTTTTGAATATTTTTAATTGGTAATTATTTTATTAAAACATTTAAATTTTTTATGTATTGTGACAGAGGGTTCTTGTTAGCAGCTGCTGAAAGTAACTAATAAAGTAACTTAGTAATCTAACTTAGTTACTTTCCAAATCAAGTAATCAGTAACTTAACTAAGTTACTTTTCCCAAGGACTAATCAGTAACTTAACTAAGTTACTTTTTCAATGTAACTATGCCATCACTGTGGGCCACTCTGCTCAAAATGCCCGGGCCGATTTTTTGTCCCAGTCCAGCCCTGGCCGTTGTTTGGAACGATTGACAGCCTGTCGGCGACTTCAAAGAGTGTCAGAACTCTCTATATATATGGCTCTGCCACACACATGAGCGGTTGCCTAGAGACGACAGACGCTCAGCAGCCTTGGTGGTTCACTGACTGAAGAATGTATAAGACTGAAGAATGTATAAGGACTGAAGAATGTATATGACTGAAGGTATTTATAACTGTTGTAAATATTGTACATTTGTCAGTCATGATGTTCTAATATTTTATATGTTTATTTAGAATGTACTGTATAGGACAAGAAAGGTTTGCCTAGGACTTCTTTAACGACGAGCGGCCACGAGGTATTTTTTGTTAAAGCATGTTTTACTGTTTCACTGTTTTTACTGTTTTACTGTTTTTACTGATTTACTGTTTTACATTTTATTTTGTACTGTCTGTCTTATTTCTGTAGTTTTCACGGCATTCATTAAAGCGCCAGTTTACACCAAAAGGCCGTGTCCGTGTATCGTCAGTTGGAAAACCGTTGTGCAACCATCCTCTCTGCTAATAAAGAATCCGTGCCGGTGTTTCGTCAGTTGGAAGCAGCCACACTACATAAGAAAAAAGTTCTGTAAATATATAGGCCGAACTTGTCTAAAAGCCATGGGTGTCCAGTCTACATTGTAACATGATATATTTACACAGAAAGATTTTGTCAACTTTTAATTAAATACTGTTGTGTGGCAGCACACAGCAAGTGTCTTGTTGTAGATCAAGAATCAACCTTTAGATGGCATTATTATTATTTTTTTTTTATGTTCAGCTAATAGAGTGAAACCCACATGTCTTCATGACAGCTACATGCCTCACTCATGGTTACTCTACTGAATAGCCTAACACAAACTAACACATAATGAACACAAACTAGGCTAAGAAGAACAGACTGACCACTAAAAGAACAATGCAAATCAGCTAACCAAAATGATTAACAATGAACATAAATCTAACCCATAATCCTTGCCTGAGGCCATGTGACATTTATTTATTTTTAATGAAATGTGTTCATTTAAAAAAATACAATACAATATCCCATAAACGATAACATACAAAATATAAAAAATGAAAGGTAGCAGAAAGAAGAAAAAATCTTATTATATGTGCCCCATTTTTTTCAATCAGTTCAAACAATAATAATCTTCCAGTAACAGTACAAAATGANCCATTCTCAGTCAGTGAGGTAAATAAACTGTTAAATGATCTTGATCCTAAAAAATCTGCAGGTCCAGATGAACTTCCACCTTATTTCTTAAGGCTGGCTGCTCATATCATCACAGTCCCTGTGACCCACATCTTTAATCTATCCATAAGCCAAAACACCATTCCGGATGCTTGGAAAACAGCCTTTGTTCTTCCTTTGCTGAAGGGAGGTGACCCCACCTCACTGAACAATTATCGACCGATCTCTAAACTCTGCATCTTAGCCAAGGTTCTAGAAAAACTGATAAACTCTCAGATCAAAAATTATCTGGACTCATTTAACATCTTACCTCTCCATCAATCTGGTTTCAGGAAAAAACACAGCACAACAACTGCTTCTCTGAAGGTTCTGAATGATGTTGTTGAAGCATTGGATGCTAAGGACTATTGTGCTGCACTTTTCTTAGACCTGTCTAAAGCTTTTGACACTGTGGATCATAACATCCTGTGTCATAAGCTCTCAGAAATCGGTTTCTCTGATCACACCATCGGTTGGTTTTCTAACTATCTTTCCAATCGGAGGCAATGTGTTCAACATAACGGTACTTCTTCCAGCTATTTAACAGTTAAAAATGGTGTACCACAAGGCTCAGTTTTAGGACCAACTCTCTTTACAATCTACATAGCTAATGTAGGTCACTGCATCCCTGATGCATCCTTACATTTCTATGCTGATGATACAGTTGTTTACTGCCAAGCTAAAACAGTAGCTAAGGCTTTCCAGTTACTGCAATCCGCTTTTGACATCATCCAGTCAGATTTGTTCCATCTCAAACTTGTCCTAAATGCTGATAAAACAAAAGGGATGTTTTTTTTCAAATAGGAAGGCGGTTCCAGCAGATCCTCCTCTGATTTTATCTTCAAATGGTGTCCCTATTGAGTTTGTTGATTCCTATAAATATCTGGGTATCCTGATCGATTCACATCTCTCTTTTAAACTCCACGTGGAAAACCTAGTGAAGAAACTGAAAGTTAAACTGGGTTTCTTTTTCAGAAACAGATCATGTCTAACACTGAATGTTAGGAAACGCCTTGTATCTGTGACTTTCCTTCCCTCCATTGATTACGGTGACATTCTCTACATGAATGCTCCTACAAGCACCCTGCGGATGTTGGATGTTGTCTATCATGGTGCACTAAGATTCATAACTGGCTGTGATTATCGTACCCACCACTGCACCCTGTATTCACTGGTTAACTGGACATCATTAACCTCACGCAGACTCTTCCACTGGTACATTTTCATCTTTAAATCACTTCTTGGTCTGCTGCCCTCATACATCTCCTCCTACATGTCTTTGCGTGAGTGCAGCTACAGTGTGCGCTCTCAGGACATGATTACCTGCAGTGTTCCGTCAGTGAGGACTGAACTTGGAAAAAGGGCCTTCTCCTACTCTGCTCCTGCTTCATGGAATATCTTACAAAAAGATCTGAAGCTCTCGACCTTGACTTCTCTAAATGGTTTTCAGAATCTGTTGGAATCCTGGCAAAAACCAATGCAGATTTGTTCCTGTCTTTGATTTTATACGTCTACCTTATGTTTTGCTCGTTTTTTGATACTTTGTTTAAAAAAAAGTATTTCTTTCTTTTGTTTTTTCTCTTTTTTGTTTTCTATTGTTTATTGTTTATTGTTTGTTTATTGTTTATTGTTTAAGGAAATTCTACCATTGCTGTTCATCGTTCTTTAGTTTTAGCAGGTCGCTTTCGTAAATGAGCCCATGAGGTTCAATAAGACTTACCTGATTAAATAAAGGTTGAATGAATGTTAGGCTGATTGGCAACTCTAAATTGTCCCTAGGTGTGGGTGAGAAAGTGAATGGTTGTTTGTCTCGTTTGTCTTTATGTGTCCCTGTGATGGACTGTAGTCTTGTCCAGGGTGTCCCCCACTTCTTGCACAGTGACTTCTGGGTATGGACCTCAGTGACTCACGCAACCCAAAAAGGAATGGCTGGATTGATGGATGGAATATTTTATTTCATTTTTCAAATTCAAGATCTTTTTATTAAATTTTTCATTTTTTCCCCCAAAAAATAAATAAATCATTAAACAGCAAAGATGGTAATAAAACATTTGCATGTAACCATTAGTCAGAGTCAGAGAATCTTTATTGTCATTTGCACTGCATGTGGTACATGTGATGAAACGAGATTATGTACACAGGGTCCCAGTTACATCCAACAACAAAATGTAAGAGAAAAATAGTAATAACATCTAGGTATATCTAAGACATATTAATCCACACCAAAGAAAAAAAATCCCTACCCAATCACTGCCAAAATGAAAGGGAAAAAACAAATAAAAAGGTAAAATAGCCAAGAGACTGCATTACCCTGAATGAGTTGTGTTGTCAAAGAGACTGGAATAGATTCAGGAAAGGTCCCCAAACTTTATCAAATTCACCCCCTTTCTGTTGGAGTGTGAATCTGATTTTCTTCAGCTTTAAACAGGACATAATGTCAGCCAAACACTGAGCGTGGTGGGTGGAGACGTTTCTTTCCAGCTGAGCAAAATAGCTCGGCTGGCCAGGAGAGAGGTGAACGATATTACGTGTTGTTGGTTTTTATTCAGGTTTGTCATGCCCTCTACAAGACCAAACAGAGCAATCAGTGGGTCAGGATTCAGACGTGTATCTAGTACACGTGATAAAGTCTGAAAGATTTCCTGCCAATATTTGTTCAGAGATGGGCAAAACCAAAACATATGGGAGAGAGAGGCTTCAGCATGTTTCACACAGTATGGGCTGACATCAGGATACATAGAGGACAATTTCAGTTTAGAGATGTGAGCTCTGTGTACCACTTTAAATTGTATTAGACAATGTCTAGCACAGAGAGAACTGGAGCTCACCAGTCTGAGTATGGAGGTCCAAGAGTCCTCTGAAATAGAGGAGCCAAGATCCTTTTCCCAAGCAGCTTTGATTTTATCTGAGGAAGCACGCTTCAAATCCAATAGTTTACTATAAATGAATGAAATGGCATGTTTTTTATTTGGGTCTAGAGAAAGAATAGTGTCAATAATACTGCTATCTGTTGAAATGGAGAGGCTGGACAAATGAAGAGTAATAAAGTGCCGTATTTGGAGATACCTAAAAAAATTGGACTGGGGAAGACTAAATTTTTCACATAGTTGTTGAAATGAAGCTAACATGTTATTGGGAAATAAGTCATTGAAGCGTACTATACCCCTTCTCTGCCATTCTTTAAAAACAGAGTCCTGAGATGAGGGTTTGTAAAGTTGGTTAGACATGATAGGGCTATAGAGAGAGAAACTAGAGAAATCAAAACATTTATAAAATTGTGCCCAGCTTTTTAGTGAGTGTTTTAAAACTGGATTTATAACAGTTGTAAGTGGTGGAAGCGGGAATGAGGATCTCAAGAAAGCCATGGTGGACCATTTCCCAGAACGCTGTGACTCCATCGCCACCCATTCAGGGCAGTCTGTCATGATCTGCTGTTTAATGTTTGAACCCACGTGCAGAAAAACAGACTGGCTCACGAATGTTAATGAATAATGATTTATTTAACAAAAATAATAATGCTGATGGAACAAAAACACTTACTGAGAGGAGAGGAGATGAGCAGATCATACACTGTGGAAAGACAAAGCCCCGGTGCTCAAGGAGTGAATACACAGAGTTTATATACTGACACAAACAAGACAGTGAGGAGCACCTGGGATGATTAGAATGAGGACCAGCTTTGAATGATTAATGCTGAAGGCCTAAGCACAGAGAGACAGACTGAGGAGTGGAAAATGACAGAGACTGAATGAGATACACAGAAACTAGTAAACAAAGCTCAGAATAACAAAGTATGGCAGGAGAGGAACACAAAATAACATAAAGAAAACAGAGCCTAAAGAAACAGACAGGGACAGAGCCTGACACAGTCAGGCCTGTTGTAATAGAATGACCAGAATGCTACACTGTGCAAGTTTGCTGCCCAATAATAAAAGCGGAAATTTGAAAGGGCAAGACCGCCTGCGGCCTTAGTTTTTTGGAGACATGTCTTATTTAAGCGTGGCCATTTTCCCTGCCACATATATAATGAAATTATGGAATCTAACTAAACAAAGAATGAACCAGGGATAAAAACAGGAATATTTTGAAAGAGATACAAAAACTTAGGTAAAGTGACCATCTTGACTGAGTTAATACGGCCTATCAGGGATGTGGAAAGTGGTGACCATCGGGATAAAGCCTGCTTTGTCTGATTCAACATAGAGACAAAATTTTCTTGATAAAAATCTTTATACCTCCTCGTAACTGTAACACCCTGTAAGGATGGCTCCATCCTGTTGGTCTTGTCTGTTCTCCTTGTGATGTTTTTAGTCAGTTCTTGGGGCCTCATGTACAAAGACTTGCGTGGATTTCCTACTGAAAAGTGACGTACGGTCAAATCCAGAAAAGTGTGTACGCACAAAAAAATCCAGATGTATCAAACTGTGCGTACACCGGAATCCACGCACATTCCTTTTGTACATCACAATTAACGTGGAACTGAGCGCACGTGAGACACCTCCCCTGACACGCCTTCATTTACATATGTTAAACAGATGCAAATTACTTCCTGCATGTGTGAAGGACATGTTTGTTTGATCCCTGCGCGATCAGAAATGATTTCTAGATTCAGGAAAATAATGAATTTAATATAATATGAGTGAGGAAAATAATCCTAAGTAAGAATAGTAATAAAATGTGTTTATCACGCAAAGAACGAGTGATTGTGTGTCGGTATTTGTGTGTGCGCGCACCCTGCTTTGGTGCGCAACGGCTCATCCATTCATTCTGAGTGAAAATATTAACTTTGCGCACGAGTTTATTACCATAATTACTGTAAACACAGAGGAACTTAGATGTTTGGTAGATCTTTGTTTATTTAATAGATGATATGAAGAAACGGGTCTGTGCGTCTCAGTGGAGAGTTTTCATGACATGACGTGATGTTGGAGTCTCCAAACGCTGCGCGCGCCACAGCCTTTGTGCGCAATCTGTTTGTCTGTGAAGCTTACTCTCCTACAAGTTATATATGGTGTACTTTCACGTGTCATTTTGGAGAAATCTACAATAAACGCAGATTATGAATCACCTCCAGCTGCCGCACCGGCGAGGGTGCGCGCGCTCCAAAGCGCGACCACTCAGCCTTTGGAATCATATAGATGAGACATTCCATTGGACATGAATCGGCTTTGTGTGGACTGGACTGCCCTGATCGGCCTGCCAGCTCCCTCAGGAAAGCTCCTGTGGAACAGTTTGATCGCTGCTTCTGCATGTGCACGCGTGATGCACGGCTCCTGTGTTGCTCCAGAGCGCAGCAGTG
>JBBPBX010049073.1:8139-21166 GCA_038048925.1 Garcialebias charrua
GATGCTGGCTTTTTTGAATCTTTTGAATCTTACGTTTGTAAAGTTGAATTTTATTTAAAAATATACCTTTTCATTTAGAGATTCAGAGAGATTTATTTGTCATACATTCCACACGTGGTACATGAGGTGGGACTAATATATATCCACAAGGTCCCAGTTACATCCAACAAAAACACAAATTGGAAAGAAAAACAACAAAAGATCCGAGTTATGAGCCAAGAATATACTACATTCACTAAACTAAGAATACACAAGACTAATGCTAAGCACTAATGGTACAAAAACAATGTGCCAAAGCAACAGCAGCACGGACATGAGTCTGTGTGAGCAGATGAGGACCAATGAATGAATGAATGAATCCATGTGACATGAATTAAATTTTACTTTTGAGAGGCCGGTCCAGCAGTCATTACTTCACTTAGCAAAAATTCTGTTTGGCAGAAAACAGTGCCCAGAGGCACTACATTACAGCACAGCATTGATTTGAGGGAAATGTAGTTCGTCTGATTGGCAATTACAGTAAATTTGGAGGCTGGATGAAAGGAAACTACAAAATGGCCGTGCCTGTCTGAATTTTGTTGTCATTAACTTTTCCACATCCACAAGTTCTGTACAGTGATATTACAGTCCACAATCGTGTGTAAACAGAAAAAAATAGTGCAATATTTTGGACATCCACAAACAACGATAGAGCGAGTCTGCGAAAGTCGAAACGTGAAGTAGCGAGGGACTACTGTATATAAAGCCTTACTGCTATTCCTCACTGCAAAACTGATTTATTGACATCTAAAAAAGCTAAGTCTGGTCCTCTGGACATTCAAAAAAAAAAAAAAAAAAGCAAAAATTGTAGAAACGTTTCGTCTTTCGTCCGAAAGACTTCCTCAGTCTGAGGTGCTGGGTTCAGCTCAGTCTTATAAATAGCACCCTCTCACAGTGTTACACAACCAGTTGGCTGATGACAGCCTGAAACCAGCTGCTCACATGATCAAGGAGGACCATCAGCCTAACAATGGATCGTTAGCACCCTGATGGTTGTTTGCTATTCACAGAGGGCTGAGTGATACCAGCAATCACAGCATTGTAGGAGGGGGACAGTTGAACTCGGAGGCCTCCACCCCTGTTTAATGATGGGCGGTTTCTTTTCACAAAGATGGCCTCCTTTACTCCTCTCTCAAACCATCGTTCCTCTCTATCAAGGATGTGAACATCTTCATCCCTGAAAGAGTGACCGCTGGCCTGGAGATGAGTGTAGACTGCAGAGTCCTGACCTGATGATGTTGATCTTCTGTGCTGGGCCATCCTTTTGGCCAGTGGCTGTTTAGTTTCCCCGATATAAGACTGATCAGTCTTATATCCTTAAGATATAGTGGGATAGGATAGTGGATATCCTAACTGGGCCTTCCTGAAAGCAGAGAAGAAACCCAAACAGGACTCCAGCCAGCCATCAGGTGAAAAGAAGGAACCCAGACCCAGACCAGTGGCCATTCCATATGTTGCAGGGGTTTCAGAGACATTGAGACGTTTATTTTCTAAACACAACGTCCCAGTGGCTTTTAAACCTCAAAATACATTACGGCAAAAACTGGTTCATCCCAAAGATCCAGTCCCCCGGCAAAAACAGAGTAACATTGTGTATGCTGTTCAGTGTCAGGAGGGCTGTGATCAGTCTTATATCGGGGAAACTAAACAGCCACTGGCCAAAAGGATGGCCCAGCACAGAAGATCAACATCATCAGGTCAGGACTCTGCAGTCTACACTCATCTCCAGGCCAGCGGTCACTCTTTCAGGGATGAAGATGTTCACATCCTTGATAGAGAGGAACGATGGTTTGAGAGAGGAGTAAAGGAGGCCATCTTTGTGAAAAGAAACCGCCCATCATTAAACAGGGGTGGAGGCCTCCGAGTTCAACTGTCCCCCTCCTACAATGCTGTGATTGCTGGTATCACTCAGCCCTCTGTGAATAGCAAACAACCATCAGGGTGCTAACGATCCATTGTTAGGCTGATGGTCCTCCTTGATCATGTGAGCAGCTGGTTTCAGGCTGTCATCAGCCAACTGGTTGTGTAACACTGTGAGAGGGTGCTATTTATAAGACTGAGCTGAACCCAGCACCTCAGACTGAGGAAGTCTTTCGGACGAAAGACGAAACGTTTCTACAATTTTTTGCTTTGTTTTGTTTTTTTTTTTTTTTGAATGTCCAGAGGACCAGACTTAGCTTTTTTAGATTTTTCTACCTGGATTATTGAGCATGCATCAGGGTGATTTATTGACAGTTTGATCCAATTGGATAGGTGACTGGAAAGGTTTGAGGTTTTTCCATACTATTGTTACCTTGCATAGTCTTTCGGTTTTGATTCCTGACAATGTTAAATTGTCAGCAATTGCATATTTCTACGGAATATTTTTTCAAGAGTCAAACTGGTATGAGAAAATTTGTTTGTAAACACTGCGTAGTCCATTTGTTTATCACTGTTGTTATTCAAAGTACAAAATAACTGTTCAGTTTTTTATAGTGAATTTCTTTGGAGAGGTTACGAGTTGTCATTGTTCTACCTACAGCAAATACTGAACTAAGAATCAATGCATTTCCTAACTCTGCTCTCTTTGCATTATGCCCATTTTCAGTAAGGGATTATGAAATTTTACAAAAAGAATGCTGTTTGGATGGTATGAAGGACATGCCCATGTCATACACTTATGTCATACTGGGCGGCCGTGGCGTAGTGGTAATGGCAGTCATCCCCCGATCGGAAGATTGGAGGTTCGAATCCCGGTTCCCCACACCATGTGTCGTTGTGTCCCTGGGCAAGACACTTAACCCCGAGTTGCTCCCGGTAGGACTGGATCGCGCCTTGCATGGCAGTCTGCCACTACCGGTGTATGAATGTGTGTATAAATGGGTGGATGGCTGGTATGGTAAAGCGCTTTGGGGCCCCTCATAAGGGGCTGGAAAGCGCTATATAAATAAGCTCCATTTACCATTTACCATACACTTGTGAGAGAGGCGAAGTGAGTACGTTGTTGAAGGTTTAGCCTGTAAGGAAGCTTTTCTGCGTTGCTGCAAGATTATCCAAAAATACAAAGCTGAGAGGAGGGCAGATGTTTTATAACTAGCTCGCAGTAAGATATATAAAATATGTGCTGTAATTCTTGGTTATATTTTTAAAAAAAATCTACTTATTGTTAAACTTTTTTTTAATCCTTTTCTAAGGTTATATAGATTATTATTACACGGACAGCATTGTACATGCTCGCTCCAAATTTCCTGAAAGTTGGCTTTGGTCTGAAATCGTTCTAAAGCCTTGTCCTAAAGAAGAAATCAACTGGTGAGTAAAATAATATAATTCAAATATTGTTATAATTTTGTTCTGAAAGTAACTATTAGAAGCTTAACTATTTTTCAGTACATTAACATCAACTGAAATACTGAGACCTTTACCAGACACAATCACAACCTGGCAGCTGACTGGCATTAGTTTGTCAAAAACTCATGGTGAGGATCTATTATTTTTAAATCTTAAGTTTGTCTTTATATTAGGCTTCATTTAATAAAGCAAAATATAACGCAGAAGAAGATTATAAGGAGAGGAAAAGAAGTTCCAAGAGACAGAAGGAGAACTGGATAGTCAGTGTATGACTGAGGGTAGCAACTCTAAATGTAGGAACAACGACAGGCAAAAATAGAGAGCTGGATGACATGATGCAGAGAATGAAAGTATGTTTTATGTGTCCAAGAGACCAAGTGGAAGAGTAGCAAAGCTACAACATCAGGCCATGTTTTAGTCAGTATTACCATGGTATGGATAGGAATAAGGGAAATTGAGTAGGGGTGGTCCTAAGGCAAGAGTTTGCCTGGAATATAGTAGAGGTGAAAAGAGTGTCAGTTTGGGTGACAGGTCTGAAGGCAGAAGTAGAAGGTCTGATGTTGAATGTAGGTGGTTATGCTCCACATGATGGATGTGAGGTAGAGGAGAAACATAAATTCTGGAGGGATCAAGATGAAGTGATAGAGAGTATTACCAGGGAGAAAAGAATAGCGATCAGAGCAGACCTGAATGTTGGTGAAGTAATCAGAAGAGACGAAGAAGTGATGTGTAGGTTTGGTGCCAAGGGAAGTAACCAGGAAGGGCAGGTGGTGGCGGATTTTGCCAAGAAGATTGAAATGGTCAACACCGTATTTTAAAGTGGGAGGAACATAGGGTGATCTATAAGAATGGAAGCAGGAGTACACAGGTAGACTACATTCTGTGTAGAAGAGATAAACTGAGGGAGATTAGGGACTATAAGATTGTGGCAAGGGAGAGCGTGACCAGATAGAATTGGATCGTGATGTGTAGGACAACTGTTAACACAGGTGAGACAAGAGCTGGAACACAAGGAGGATGAACACAGAGGGGTGAAAGAAAAAATGAGGAAACAGGAGGACAGAACACAAACCCAGAAACCCTACACACAGATTGAACAACTGGGAGATAAAGTTAGTGATGCCAGACTGAGATTGTTTGGACATTTGCAGAGGAGGGACAATAAGTATACTGTATTGGTAAAAGGATTTCAGAAATGCAACAGTCAGGAAAAACAAACACAAAGAGGAATACCAAAGAGGAGATACAGGTATTTGGATGCTGGAGAGGTGGCAAAAGTGAGGACAGTGGATGTGGAGGACAGAGTGAGATGGTGGATGACTCGCTCTGGCAATCCCTGAAAAGGGACCAGCTAAAAGAAGAAACTCAGACATTTGCAATTTTCTGCCCAAGTTTTTATTTTTATTGTTTGTTCACTTACAACACTCACTGTCTTGAAATCATCCCTAAAACACTCCACCCTGATTCTTACTGTACACTGATTGTAGATTTGTAGTTTGGATTCAGTATACAAATATATTTTTCTCCATCTCATTATTGATTTTTATGTGTGTTCCCCATTTATGTTTATTTTTCTTCTGTTTAAGGCATTTGTGTGGCCAGTCCAGTAGAGTTGATAACTTTTAAGCCTTTCTTCGTTGATCTCAGGCTGCCATACTCTGCTGTTGTTGGGGAACAGTTAGAAATTAAAGCAATTATCCACAACAATGGATATGATACCATCACTGTAAGTCTGAACTGTCCCTTTCATCTAATTACATTTATTACATTAGGTCAATAAACCATGTCACTGTACATAAGGTATATTTTGACCTCAAGAACTATGCTCAGTAAGAATTTTTTGATGATTTTGGTGAAGTTGTAATTTATATTTCTGAATTGAGCGACAAATAATTGACAAAGTACCTGAGCTAGACAGGCTACAATACCATCACAGGGTCTCTTAGAAAATATCTGCATTATATCTTTTCTTTCAGTTTGTTTATAATTATCTGTTGTTGAGTCACACATCTAACTTTGTCTCTATTTTGTGCACCTCTTTATCTTAATCTATTATAATAGGCACGTATTAAATATAAAGAGCACGCCGGAGTATGCAGTGCATCTTATAAGAAAGGATGGTTTACTGAAGATGTTCAGGTTGGAGCCCAATCCACACGATCTGTACCAATTATCATTATTCCCATGAAGCATGGAGAAGAAATTCCTATCGAGGTCAAAGCATACAGTTCAATCTATTCTGATGGAATCAGAAAAAATCTGCGTGTGGTGGTAAGTAAGACAAATGATGTGATAGCTTGTTATAAGCAGGGATGTGGCCGATCCAGTATCGATATCGGCCTCCGATACTGCATTATTTACGTATCAGATTTTTTTGATCCAACCTGCCGATATTTCGATTCATGATGCGCGTTGGTTTCAAACTATGGAATGGATTTCCTGAACGGAGGCCTGTCTCGTGAACCCAGAGTACGAAGACCCGCCTCACATTCAGGAAATCTATTTCATAGTTTGCAGCAAGCTACAGCGTGAGGACTGAGTGAGAACCCTGTAACTAACAGCTAGCCAACTTTTCATCATAACATGTCTGCTGCGTGGAAGTATTTTTCACTACTAAACACCGCAAGACAGCAACATGCAATGTCTGCAGAGCCATAGCGCCACATTAAACTTCGGTCAAGTTAGTTTTACTTTGGACATTCGAGCTCCGGGGCTTCAGCGGGATGCCACTTTCACTGAACCGAAACACAGGCCTCCCGACCCGGACAACCGCGTCCAGTCCGACTCATTTTCTGTCTGCCCGTCTCTGAGGAGGGACAGGCTGAGAGCAGCTGACCGAAATCATAGTGCCCGCCCTGGATTGAACAAGAAGAACACACAGCTGAAGCCACAGAGCTCAAATGTTCACCGATAGGTTGATAAACTTCATCATAATTAAATGACCAACAGCTATCAGCTGTAGAAAATGAAGGATTTCACAGCTTGAAACTTGCAGCCAAAATATAGTTTACCCTCTAGGAGATATTTATCAGTACAACAGTAAACAATCATAAAAAAGCATATTAATTACAAGAAAACAGTTTTTTAAAAGGAAACAAACAGCTACATTATAAAGCAATGTAAAATACTAAAAACAGGGTGCCTGTGTTGGTTTATGCCATGAAATTAGCAGATGTAAAGCTATTTATTTAATTCATCTATTCGTTCATTTAAAAGAGACAAAATAAAACAAATTCATCAAAAATAAAAAAAATTGAATGAAAAGAGTGCAGAAAGAAGTGAAACATTCATATATCACCCCCTTATTTAAAAGAGCATACAAAATAACTTTAAACAAACAATCACTTAAATTAATCACTTTAAAGCTAGGAATAAAGTAAAACACATTTTGTGTTAGCAGAATTTAATCGTAACTTTGAAACGTATCCAACATTAATAAAACTTACCTCAAGTTGCCTTTTTGGACATGCATGCATGTGTACACATTGTACTTGAGAGGAGATTATCACAGCCTCATATAAAATCAATGATGATGATGATGTCGGAACTGGATCGGTATTGGCCGATATCCAGATTTAAGTATCGGGATCGGATCGGAAGTAAAAAAAAAAGAGGATTGGTGCATCCCTAGTTATAAGTGGTAATTTTTTGTACCTGTAATAGTACACTTGTCTAAATGTTGTATTGCCATCTGTGACTAGGCTTATATGAATAGTCTCTATACAGCTCTTCCTTTGATGAAGGAGGGAGGCTAATTAATTAGGGGTCCAAGCCAGTGGAGGCAAGGGAATTCAGCTGTAAAGCAAACATGCACAGGGTTACATCCAAAGGAGTATGGAACCCTATTGAAACTGTTCTGTTTCTTTTTTTTCCTTCTGTAGGTAAAAGTCATACTGCAGCCAAAACCACAAGGCTTACTGAGATGATAATTAAATGGTGGTAACTATGGCCTGTGTGTGAAGCAGAGAAAAATGCTTAGACATGTTTATGTGTAGGAGGCACTGTCATTAAGGTGTTAAGGTGACCAAATGTTTCCATTTTGTCATCTAACTTCTATACCATAGGTTGTAAAATGTATTGGCTTGCAGCTTCACAAGATATAAGGGAGGCTGTTGTAGCTGAGTAGTTAGAGAAGTTATCTTCCAATGGGAGAGTTGGGAGTTCGATTCTACCAGCAGTCACATGCTGAAGTGTTCCTGGGCAAAGACACTGAACCCCCCATTGCCTCTGATGCGTGTCTCATCAGTGTTTGAATGTGATCTAAAGCACTGATTAGTCTTTGTGTATATCTAGTAGAGTGCTGTATGAATGGGTAAATGAGGACACAGATTGAGTGTAAAGTGCTTTGAGTGTCTTGATAAGATAGAAAGGTGCTATATAAGAACAGTCCATTTACAATCCCTGGGACCTCATGTATCAACCGTGCGTGCGCACAAAAACATTGCGCACGTCACTTTCCACGCAAAACCCTGTATGTATCAAAACTGAAATGAACGTGAATATGTGCGCATCCACGTACATTTCCACGCCAGCTCCCCTGCTTGCGTACGCACGTTTCTGTGGTTCTTGTTCCTTTGGCGACACTTACAGGTGCTTCTGAGAAACTGAAGCCCCACAATCTGTGGTTGACTTTAAGAGCGGCTTGAAGACCTTTCTTTTTAACCGAGCATACTCTGCCTCCTCATGATTCTACTTTTGATCTTAGCTGATACTGTTGTTGATTTTAACTGTTTTATTATTTGTTTTATCGACATTTAATTCTGTTGCACTTTGTAGCACTTTGAGATTTTCATTAATGAAAAGTGCGTTATAAATTGAATTCATTATTATTATTATTATTATTATTATTATTATTATGGGAGTGGTGGCGCAGAGGTTAAGAAGGTGCGCTTGTGATCGGAAGATCGCCGGTTCAAGCCCCGGTACCGACAACATCAAAGATGTGGGTGGGATAAGTGAAGCGGTCACACCTGTCTCCACCCTCATCTGCCCCACTCTGGGCCCTTGAGCAAGGCCCTTAACCCACACCATCTGCTCCCCCGGGAACCCTAGATATCAGCTCTCTGCTCCACACAGAGGGCTGTGGTTGCTCGGTGGTCTGTGGTTGTGTCAGGAAGGGCATCCGGCGTAAAAACAACTGCCAAATCTTCATGCGACTAGATCGCTGTGGTGACCCCTAACGCAGGGAAAAAGCCGAAAGAAGAAAAAAAAAAAAAAAAATTATTATTATTATTATTATTATTATTATTATTATTATTCAGTATCACTCAGCCCTCTGTGAATAGCAAACAACCATCAGGGTGCTAACGATCCATCGTTAGGCTGATGGTCCTCCTTGATCATGTGAGCAGCTGGTTTCGGCTGTCATCAGCCAACTGGTTGATCCACTGTGAGAGGGTGCTATTTATAAGACTGAGCTGAATACAGCTTCTCAGACTGAGGAAGTCTTTCGGACGAAAGACGAAACGTTTCTACATTTTTCTTTTTTGTTTTTTTGAATGTCCAGATAACCAGACTTAACTTTTTTTAGATTTTTATAATAATAATAATAATAATAATAATGAATTCAATTTATAACGCACTTTTCATTAATGAAAATCTCAAAGTGCTACAAAGTGCAACAGAATGTCAATAAAACAAGTAACAACCTCTATTGTCGAGGCAGCTTATCGGAGCTGTGGCCGCAAGGTTGTTGGTGCTTGTCGTGGTGGCAACCCTCGAACCCGGTGGTGGACACCGGCAGTGAGGGATGCTGTCAGGCTGAAGAAGGAGTCCTATTGGGCCTTTTTGGCTTGTGGGACCCCGGAAGCAGCTGATAGGTACCGGCAGTCCAAGCGGCATGCGGCTCGGGTGGTTGCTGAGGCAAAAACTCGGGCGTGGGAGGAGTTCGGAGAGGCCATGGAGAATGACTTCCGTACGGCTTCGAGGCGATTCTGGTCCACCATCCGGCGTCTCAGGGGGGGAAAGAGGTACGCGACCAACACCATTTATGGTGGGGGTGGCGTGCTGCTGACCTCAACTCGGGATGTTGTGAGTCGGTGGGCGGAATACTTCGAAGACCTCCTCAATCCTACTGGCACGTCTTCCACTGAGGAAGCAGAGCCTGGGGACTTTGGGTCGGGCTCTCCAATCTCTGGTGCTGAGGTCGCCGAGGTGGTTAAAAAGCTCCGCGGTGGCAAGGCTCCGGGGGTGGATGAGATTCGCCCGGAGTTCCTTAGGGCTCTGGATGTTGTAGGGTTGTGTTGGCTTACGCGACTCTGCAATATCGCGTGGACATCGGGGGCAGTTCCCTTGGATTGGCAGACTGGGGTGGTGGTTCCCCTATTCAAAAAGGGGGACCGTAGGGTGTGTTCCAACTATAGGGGGATCACACTCTTAAGCCTCCCTGGTAAGGTCTATTCAGGGGTTCTGGAGAGGAGGGTCCGTCGGATAGTCGAACCTCGGATTCAGGAGGAGCAGTGTGGTTTTCGTCCTGGTCGTGGAACACTGGACCAGCTCTACACCCTCAGCAGGGTCCTGGAGGGTGCGTGGGAGTTTGCCCAACCAGTTTACATGTGCTTTGTGGACTTGGAAAAGGCATTCGACCGCGTCCCTCGGGGGGTTCTGTGGGGGGTACTCCGGGAGTATGGGGTACCAGGCCCTTTGATAAGGGCTGTTAGGTCCCTGTACGACCGGTGTCAGAGCTTGGTCCGCATTGCCGGCAGTAAGTCAGGCTCGTTTCCGGTGAGAGTTGGACTCCGCCAAGGTTGCCCTTTGTCACCGATTCTGTTCATAACTTTTATGGACAGAATTTCTAGGCGCAGCCAAGGTGTTGAGAGGATCCGTTTTGGTGACCTTAGAATCGCTTCTCTGTTTTTTGCAGATGATGTGGTCCTACTGGCTTCATCAGTTCGTGATTTACAACTTTCACTGGAGCGGTTTGCAGCCGAGTGTGATGCGGCCGGGATGAGGATCAGTTCCTCCAAATCCGAGGCCATGGTCTTGAGCCGGAAAAGGGTAGCATGCCCTCTCCGGGTCGGGGAGGAGGTCCTGCCCCAAGTGGAGGAGTTTAAGTATCTCGGGATCTTGTTCACGAATGAGGGAAAACTGGAGCGTGAGATCGATAGGCGGATAGGTGCAGCGTCCGCAGTGAAGCGGGCGCTGTACCGGTCTGTCGTGGTGAAGAGAGAGCTGAGTCAAAAGGCAAAGCTCTCAATTTACCGATCGATCTACGTTCCCACCCTCATCTATGGTCATGAGCTTTGGGTTATGACCGAAAGAACAAGATCTCGGATACAAGCGGCTGAAATGAGTTTTCTCCGCAGGGTGTCTGGACTCTCCCTTAGAGATAGGGTGAGAAGCTCAGTCATCCGGGAGGGACTCGGAGTAGAGCCGCTGCTTCTCCACATCGAGAGGAGCCAGTTGAGGTGGCTCGGGCATCTGGTTAGGATGCCTCCTGGACGCCTCCCTGGTGAGGTGTTCCGGGCATGTCCCACCGGGAGGAGACCCAGAGGAAGACCCAGGACACGCTGGAGGGACTATGTTTCTCGGCTGGCCTGGGAACGCCTTGGGATTCCCCCAGAGGAGCTGCTCCAAGTGGCTGGGGAGAGGGAAGTCTGGGCCTCCCTACTTAGGCTGCTACCCCCGCGACCCGACCCCGGATAAGCGGAAGAAGATGGATGGATGGATGGATGGATAAAACAAGTAAAATCAATAACAGTGTCAACTAAGATCAAAAGTAGAATCATGAGGAGGCAGAGTATGCTCGGTTGAAAAGAAAGGTCTTCAAGCCGCTCTTAAAGTCAACCACAGACTGTGGGGCTCTCAGACAGTCAGGAAGAGAGTTCCATAGGCGGGGGGCAGCCACACTGAAAGCCCAGTCTCCCATGGTCCTTAATTTGGTTCTCGGAATGTGAAGGAGATTACTGTTCTGTGACCGCAGCGACCGGGTGGATGAGTATGGAATAAGAATGGATTATTACATGGATTATTGAGCATGCATCAGGTTAATTCAATTCAGTTCATTTATATAGTGGCAAGTCACAAAAGTCATCTCAGGGCACTGAACAGAAACATTTATATGTACTAAATAAGTTAACATTATTTATCTGAGGAGCAGAATTGAACTCCATCACATATCTTTAATTATTTAAAGATAAGATTTAATTAACTGATAAGAAACGGCTTCAAAGTATGTAGTGGCAAGGGAACTGGACTTGGGATCCGGAGGACCCTGGTTCGAACCCCAGTCACAGCATAGTTTTGTGGTGTGTTTGAGCAGCACATCTCACTACTGCTCCCCGGTGCGCGTTCTATAGCTGCCCGCTGCCACCTGGTGGTGATTGGGTTAAATGCAGAGTCAAATTTCGTCTTGTGTGGAAACATGCATAGATGACAAAAATATGACATTATTAATATATCTCTCATCTTGAGTAAACATGAAGGTGACAGTAGAAAGGAAAAACTCGCTCATGAGTAAGAAACCTTTAGCAGAACCAGGCTCAGGACAAGTGGCATCTGCTTCGACTGGTTGGGTTTGAGAGGAACAGGAAACAATGACAGACACACAATGGCAGGTCAAGAATCACATGTTATGATATAAATAGTATCAAATGAAAACTATTCAATTTTAGCAAATTATTTAAGCAAATTATGTCAATTTGTCCTCTAGTATTCTAAGCTTAAGGCAGCATAACAAGCCAACCCTAACAATAGGATTGATCAAAAAGGAAAGTCTTAATCCCAGTCTTCAAACTGGACAATGCAGCCTCATGGACAGAAACTGGAAGTTGGTTCCACAAGAGAGGAGCCTGAGAACTGAAAGATCTTCCTCCCATTCTGCTTCTGGAAACTCTAGGAGCTGCAAGTAAACCTGCAGTCTGAGAGAAGTGCTCTGTTGAGGTTGAAGTGCTCTGTTGTCTTAAATCAGGGGGTGTCAAACTCACTTACAAAAAGGGGGCCAAAATTAAAACATTTTTCAAAAGAGCTGGTTTCAGAATCTACATTAACTGAAGTTAGATACCCAACCCAACATCTTTTCTTGGTTGCAGGTTCCTCAGAGTTTGATTGGTCTCGTTTGATGTTTCCTGCTGCACTTTTGACATCATAATCAAAGATTACTGAAACAATTCAAGTGATAAAAGTATTTTTACGTTTAACATATCATCTTGGGGGCCAGATAAGATGTCCACAAGGGCCACATTTGGCCCCCGGGCCTTGAGATTGACACATATGTCTTAAGAGGTCAGGTATTGTGTATATACGTATACTGTACGTTAAAAAAAAAGCCATAAAGAAACAAATTTTAAAACATAAGTTAATACCGGAATGTCACAACTGCTCGACTTTCTAACTTTATTTTTGTATTGAAAAAAAAAATCAAATAAAGATATACAGGTTATAGTCGTTTTTAACTATGGTGCTGCAATTTTAAAGATTACTTTAACTTCCATGATTTGTAATTTAAGTCTATCTCTATATTTCAAAGTCAAAGTCAACTTTATTGTCAAAACTGCAATATGTACAGACATACACAGGATTGAAATTGCATTTCTCTCAGTCCCTGAAGTAACACTAAAACACTGAAACATTTAATAAACATAAGCATAAAATGAAATAACAAAAGTGTAATACTGTCCTGAGTTTTTTGCATAGTAGTATAAAAGTGTAAAAAGTTTATCTA
>JBBPBX010049074.1:13396-25501 GCA_038048925.1 Garcialebias charrua
AAACAAAAACTCATCGGATCTACACGAATCACGTAAATGATATATTTTGCTTTGAAAATGACGATTTTCGCTGAAAGGTGACTAGTTTGCAGGTATGAAAGATGTTCATCTTATATGTGAATGATTTAGTGAAGGTGTCTGGACTGCTAAATTGTATCTTGTTTGCTGATGATACTACTTTCTATTATTTTGGTAGTGACTTTGAACAAATGACTGCGTTGATAATGGAATTTGCTCAAATACAAACCTGGTTTAAATTAAACAAGCTATCATTGAATCTTGGAAAAAACAATTACATGTTGTTTAGTAATACAAAAAAGAATAGGGATTTTTTTCTAAAAATTGATGGAGTGGAAGTAAAGAGAGTAAATGAAGTGACGTTTTTGGGTGTGGTAATTGATGACAAACTGTCGTGGAAACAGCACATTAATTCGGTAAAAAGTACCGTAAGTTAGCCAGATCTACTGCAGTACTGTATAAAGTTAAAGATTTTTTGAATGAGACAGCTTTGTATTTCTTATATAATAAAATTTTTGTTCCACATTTAATTTATTGTGTTGAAGTTTGGGGGAAGGCATGTGAAACTATAACAAAGCCTGTTTTTATTTTACAGAAAAGAGCTGTGAGAATTATTTTAGGGAAACCTTATTGTCATCCATCAAATATATAATTTAATCAACTTAAGTTATTGAAGTTTTATGATTTGGTGGATTATAATATTTCATTAGTCATGTATAGAGCTAAAATAAACTTACTGCCTCCAAACGTTCAAATGTTTTTTTGTTAAGAGAAGGTCTTGTTAGTCTTAAGGGAACTGAGATTTTTGCAAAAGCTCAGTATAGGACCAGTTTGAAGGGTCGGACTGTTTCGATACAGGGCATTGACTTATGGAACAATTTGGATAACAATGTTAAATATGTTAAATCTATGGTAAAAAAATGATCAAATCTAAGTTGTTAACAAAATACGAAAATCTTTAGTTAAATTAATTGTATTAGTAATTTTCTAGTTAACTAATGAAGTATTTTTTTTATTCAATTACTTGAAAAACATTGCTTGAGTTGATTGTTTGGATTGGGTTTGCATTTGTTTTTTGAAAATAAGGGGCAGATAATATAAGATTATTTCTTCTCTCTGCCACCTTTCATTTTCTGCCTTTAACATTCTACACTGTATGTTTAAACATTGTTTTTTTATATATATATTGATGTAAAATGAATAAATTTAATTTAAAAAAGAATTTAAATTTTTTTAAATGCTAAACGTTATTTTATTTATCATTTTAATTATTTTACAAATTGAGCAGTCTTGAAGATGAAAATGAAAATGCTGTTTGGATTATTCATTTTAAATTCTATTTATTAGTCAAAACATACAGCTTTATTTTGAAACTAAAAATAATTTCCATTAATCCATTTTAATTTGAAATATGAGACATAAATGCTTCCATAACTGTAATAATGATCTTCTAATACCATATTTATTCAAATTTTCAAGGAGAATAGTGAGGTCAATAGCATTGAATGCTTTTTAAAAATCAACAAAAATACTAACACAATATTGTTTTTGATCGACAGCAGTTGTTTTATTAATTCCATGAGAGCCATTGATGTAGTTTTTTGCTCTAAACCCATACTGACTGCTACTTAGAATATTTTGTTTAGCAATAAATTGATCTAATCTGGTCACAAATGTGGTAACAAGGATATTGGTCTATAATTATTGAACACATGTATCACCATATTATGACTTTAGAAAGTGGCTGCTCAGCTAAAATGTATTTAAAGGGGGTCTGGTTCTATTTGACTTGGTGGTCAAGCCCCCGTAGTGGTCTGCTGAACTTCCATTTTTTTGAGAGTGCATCTTATCTTATTTGCAGTTGTTTTGGTGTTTTTATTGCTTTTGGTATTTGCCGCATTTTTACTTTGCATTTGTTTTTCTGATTGTGTGTTTCTTCATATATTTTATGTGATTACAGATAATTTCTGTTTCATTTCTTTTTTGTTTTGGAGTTTGCATCATTCCTGTGTAACTGTTTACTACGGTGGCTGAGGGGTGCAAACGCGCAGCTAAAACAGAGCAGCACGCAGAAAAAGAAAACAGCGTACCAAAAGTTGAAACACGCATCAAAATGAAAACAACAGCGTTCCAAAAGTTGAAACACGCATCAAAATGAAAACAACAGCGTTCCAAAAGTTGAAACACGCATCAAAATGAAAACAACAGCGTTCCAAAAGTTGAAACACGCATCAAAATGAAAACAGCGCTCCAACAGATGAGGCGCACTGCAAAAGATAAGTCGCGCTCCCAAAGGGGACGACCTGCAAACAGAACGAGCTGCAAATAAGAAAAGCTGCAACGGAAGTGCTCCAGACCACTAGGGGCAGTCGAACAAAGAACAAATCACAAAGCATATTATAGTTTTTGGAATGGCAATAGTTATTTATGTATTTGAACTTATTTATATCTGAAGAATATTTTACACCTCATCGAAACTATCTCGTTGTATTTGTTTTAATAGTGTGCGATAGGGAAGCAACGCATGGATGCCTGGTTGGCTTAGTGGTCTAACAGATTGCCTCGAATGTGGGAGACCCGGGTTTGATTCCGGGTCTCGGAAATGTTTGTGGTATTAATTTCTTTTTTTAAGCCTTTTGTTTTGGATAAATCGGGTGGAATAGATAAATACATCTACATGTTTATTCTTTGTTGTTGCTTGGTTTATGTTGTTGGCAAGACTTTTAGTTTGTTTTAGGTTGTTGCTGGAGGAGGCGTGAATGCAGCACAACCCCCAACCTCCTCCCCACGCCTGCTGCCTAAAACAAACTAAAACTCTAGCCAACAACATAAACCAAGCAACAACAAAGAATAAACATGTAGATGTACAGTATTTATCTATTCCACCCGATTTATCCAAAACAAAAGGCTTAAAAAAAAAGAAATTAATACCACAAAAATTTCCGAGACCCGGAATCGAACCCAGGTCTCCCACATTCTAGGGGCAATCTGTTAGACCACTAAGCCAACCAGGCATCCATGCGTTGCTTCCCTATCGCACACTATTAAAACAAATACAACGAGATAGTTTCGATGAGGTGTAAAATATTCGTCAGAAATAAATACGTTCAAATACACAAATAACTATTGCCATTCCAAAAACTATAATACGCTTTGTGATTTGTTCTTTGTTCGACTGCCCCTAGTGGTCTGGAGCACTTCCGTTGCAGCTTTTCTTATTTGCAGCTCGTTCTGTTTGCAGGTCGTCCCCTTTGGGAGCGCGACTTATCTTTTGCAGTGCGCCTCATCTGTTGGAGCGCTGTTTTCATTTTGATGCGTGTTTCAACTTTTGGAACGCTGTTGTTTTCATTTTGATGCGTGTTTCAACTTTTGGAACGCTGTTGTTTTCATTTTGATGCGTGTTTCAACTTTTGGAACGCTGTTGTTTTCATTTTGATGCGTGTTTCAACTTTTGGAACGCTGTTGTTTTCATTTTGATGCGTGTTTCAACTTTTGGAACGCTGTTGTTTTCATTTTGATGCGTGTTTCAACTTTTGGAACGCTGTTGTTTTCATTTTGATGCGTGTTTCAACGTTTGGTACGCTGTTTTCTTTTTCAGCATGCTGCTCTGTTTTAGCTGCACGTTTGCACCCCTCGGCCACCGTAGTTTACAGTGCGTTTAGCTGTACCTGTCATCCACCATGGAGGCAGGACTCCTCAGTGACTCTAGCCGTGAAAGACGTACTTCTTCTGAGGTAAGTTCAACTAGACTTTTATAGAAGGTCTCTTAGTGAAGTGAGACTGAAACACCATCTACTGGACAAATATAAAAATCATAATTTTATGATATATGGGATTAAATTAAAAAAACAAGGGTTATTATTCACAGCTAAACTGCTTTCCTCTGGTGTGTACCGGTATTTTCATGTGTTTGTTTAAAGATGACTTCTGTCCAAACCTTTGTCCACAATGATCACAAGCACATGCTTTTTGTCCTGTGTGGACTATCATGTGTTTGTTTAAATTTGACTTCAGTCCAAACCTTTGTCCACAAAGATCACAAGCAAATGCTTTTGTCCTGTGTGGATTATCATGTGTGTGTTTAATGTTGACTTCAGTCCAAACCTTTGTCCACAATGATCACAAGCACATGCTTTTTGTCCTGTGTGGACTATCATGTGTCTGTTTAAATTTGACTTCTGTCCAAACCTTTGTCCACAAAGATCACAAGCAAATGCTTTCTGTCCTGTGTGGACTATCATGTGTCTGTTTAAATTTGACTTCTCCAAACCTTTGTCCACAAAGATCACAAGCAAATGCTTTCTGTCCTGTGTGGACTATCATGTGTGTGTTTAAATGTGACTTCCGTCCAAACCTTTGTCCACAAAGATCACAAGCAAATGCTTTCTGTCCTGTGTGAACTATCATGTGTTTGTTTAATGTTGACTTCAGTCCAAACCTTTGTCCACAAAGATCACAAACAAATGCTTTCTGTCCTGTGTGGACTATCATGTGTGTGTTTAAATATGACTTCAGTCCAAACATTTGTCCACAAAGATCACAAACAAATGCTTTCTCTCCTGTGTGGACTATCATGTGTCTGTTTAAAGTAAACTTCTGTCCAAACCTTTGTCCACAAAGACCACAAGCAAATGCTTTCTGTCCTGTGTGGACTATCATGTGTTTGTTTAAATATGACTTCAGTCCAAACCTTTGTCCACAAAGATCACAAACAAATGCTTTCTGTCCTGTGTGGACTATCATGTGTCTGTTTAAATTTGACTTCTGTCCAAACCTTTGTCCACAAAGATCACAAGCAAATGCTTTCTGTCCTGTGTGAACCATCATGTGTCTGTTCAAAGTCAACTTATGTCCAAACCTTTGTCCACAAAGATCACAAGCAAATGCTTTCTGTCCTGTGTGGACTATCATGTGTGTGTTTAAATATGACTTATGTCCAAACCTTTGCCCACAAAGATCACAAGCAAATGCTTTCTGTCGTGTGTGGACTATCATGTGTCTGTTTAAAGTCAACTTATGTCCAAACCTTTGTCCACAAAGATCACAAGCAAATGCTTTCTGTCCTGTGTGAACTATCATGTGTGTTTTGAGATTACCCTTTTTGTCAAATTTTTTTCCACAGTCTTCACAACAAAATGAGTTCTGTTTTAACTGTTTTTTCTTGACTGAGCCTCCAGTTTTCTTCACTTCAAAACGTTCCTTGACAACCAAACAACTTGAAGACATCACTGACTGACTTGTCTTGTGAAATTGTTTCCCATGCTCACTGAAGCTGCAAGACTTCTTGACAGTGTGTACATCTGACTCAGGAGCTCTGCTCTCCTTCCAGTCTGTGTCACTGTCTTCAGGTTCTGATCCATAGTCTGATAAGTCTTTTAGCTGAAAGTCAGAGTCATGTACATCATCGTCATCATCATCATCATCATCATCAGATTCCTCACTGACTTCAGTCTCTGAAGAGCTGCAATCATCTCCATAAGTATCTAGATCTGGGTTCCTGGTAGTCTCTGCTCCTCCACAGTCCTCTCCACCAGTTGCTGTTTTCATCTGGTCAACTGAGCTGCTGGTTGGAAGATCTTCCTCTTTTACTTGGTGCTGATAAAGCTGTAAAAACAGAGGTTTCTTTTCATCTTCCTCACTCTTCAAAGGAACAGCAGTGAATGCAAACCCAGTGTCATCAGTCTCCTTTTTCACACAAAACTGCTCTACCTCTTGACTGGTCCACAGTTGCTCCTCTTCCTCCTTTATGTTGAGGGTCTCTGGATCCTGTTGGTCCACACCAAGCATCCGTACTTCAAGAGCTGCTTCTTTAACCAGCACCATCTGCTGAACATCTGCAGGGAACACTGAAAACATGAACATCAGACACAATTATAACTTTATATTCACACATACAGTGTTGCTTGAAAGTTTATAAAGCCTTTAAAACTTTTTTAATTTCTGCATAAAAATGACCTAAAACATCATCAGATTTTCACACAAGTCGTAAAAGTACAATACCATACCAATTTATTTATAGAGCACTTAAAACAGCAACAAGGCCAACCAAAGTGCTGTACAGTAGAAACAAACAAGCACAGCGACAGGAAAACGTAAAATAAACATAAAGATACAAATAGCAGCAGAAACTAACTAAAATGGCCAACACTGTATAGTACAGAGGATCAAAACAAATCACACCATGTTAAAGGCAAGAGAATAAAAGCGGGTTTTCAAGCGAGACTTAAATACTGTGAGTGTGGGAGCCTGCCTGACACTCAGTGGCAACTCAGTCCACAGTCTTGGACCTGCAACAGAGAAAGCCCCGTCACCCCTGAGCTTACGACGGGTTTCTGGAACTGAAAGAAGCATCTGGTCTGCTGACCTCAGAGAGAGCGTGGGACATATACTGTAGTAGATAAAGTAGATAAAGAGAACCCAGTTAAACAAATGAGACAAAAACATTATACTTGGTCGCTTATATATTGAGGAAAATTATCCAATATTACATGTTTTTTCCTGAGATTTGTCAAGCTGTTTTATCAATAATGAACTAAATTACCTTAATTGTTGGGCTTTAGAACACACCTGTCTCTAAGCTGCACTTATTAAATTTAAGATAAATCATAATTTTGTACATAAATAAGACACTCTGGTTATTTAGCCGCGGGCATCCACCGTTCATCGTCAGGAACTGTGCCCCCAGACTGCTCGTCTGTGTTCAGCTTTCTTGTTGTAGTACAAGAATCAGACAGCAGATGGTGTTTCACAGAATATAGTATAGCTTGTTTTCAACACACAAGTCGTGTTTCCATCAAGGTTTCTAGGTGCGCATTATGAAGCATCGCATCAGAAAAGCTAAATGGAAACGGCATAATTCGAGTTAACTTCCTCTAAGTCGCTCTAAAGTTTATACGCTCGCTTGAGGTAGTTTTTGGGGAGTCGATTCAGAGCTGAGTCGGCTAAACGACAGATGGAAACAGATTAGCCGACTCAGTTCTGCCGCAGCGAACATTCACGTCACGTGACTGATCAGCTGTTTCCGCTCCGGACAACATGTAACATCGCTAAAACTAGTTGGCATGACAGAATAAATACAACTTGCCCGATAGCAACACATACCTGAAATATTCTCTCCATTTTGCCGAGATGTCTGTTTTCAAACGCTACTTCCTGTTTACTGTGGAAGTGCGTAACGCTGACGTCTGACGTATGGCGCTGACGTGTGACGTAATGACGCTGACGTCTGACGTAGAGACGCTTTGCGTGGCATTGCAGATGCGCTTCAAGCCAGTTAATGGAAACACTTCTGATCCTCATAATTTTAATTTACATTTTAGCGAAATTTTCTAAAATTCGCTCAAAAATCGAATTTAAATTGGATGGAAACATAGCTACAGACTGCAAGATCTTCACAGGTCTTCATGAAGCTTTGCTGTCTGACTCATGGTGGTGGTTACAACCATTATACCTTCAAAATGAACACAACTATCTAAAATAATCACTGGACAGAACAGTGCCAAACACCTACGTAACTTAAATTATTAAAAAATTATTTACTGGTAACTATTAAAGGGAGTGGTGGTGCAGAGGTTAGAGAAGGTGGACCTGTTATCAGAAGGTCGCTGGTCAACTCCCAGTACCGACAACATCAAAATGTGGGTGGGATAGGTGAAGCACCCACACTTGCCTCAACCCTCATCTGCCCCACTCTGGGTCCTTGAGCAAGGCCCTTAACTCACACCACCTGCTTCCCTGGGCACCCTAGATGGCAGCTCTCTGCTCCACACAGAGGGCTGTGGTTGCATCAGGAAGGGCATCCAGTGTTTGATTGTCATGTGTAGTAATATAGACCCGCATCTCTGACTTGGGTGTACACCTTTTCACATCTCTCTGAAACTCTGAATGGTACACTTCTCCTGAGGCTCTCAAGGAGATGAGTGGACACTATTTTATTACATTTATTTGAATCAAAACACATTATTTCATAAGAGACTCTCTTTACTTTTACTTTGTTTGATTCAGATATAATCAAAGCATAACCTCGTGAGCATGCATCAGGGTATGACCTTGTGTTATTCATATGAACAGTATTTTTAATATGTGAATGATCATTACTAAACTGGTATATTTTTCTCTGTCTGAATCAAAGGAACTATGGCAAAGTTGAAAATATGTCAAGTTGCACTTTCTAGATTTTGTTTTAGAAATGTTGACACGTGAATCAAAGTCTAAATCAAGTTATCTGTATAACTGGAGACTGGTGTCTTTCGTTCTGAACACAATCTTCCTCTCCTATCCTGAAATGGCCTTCACATTTTCAGCTCTCTGACCTGCAAAGTCACTCCCGTTCTCTGGAAAAAGAACCAATGAGCAGGTGGATTTAGCTGGGTCAATCCTCCCCTCTTAAGGCTCTACTTCCTATCTGAGCTGAGTCTGCTGAGGACCTCAAGCCATGAGGTTCCCCGAAGAGCTGAATGAACACCAGTCACACGCTAAGGACACGTCATTCAGTTAAAAGATTTATAACATGCCAGTTATAAATCCATTTTGAGCTGAAAAAGCTCTATTTTAATGAAATTCCTTCAAGGAAGCTTTTATCTTGAAAAGCCAACCGGAACTGAGGTTGCTACTTCGGTAGGTCGACGCAGATCTCATGGAAGCCGCTGGAAGGTGAACGAGCTGAAGCCTGAACAACCGAGAAGCACGGACGGACGGTCTGTGTACGTTGAGTCTAATCTACTTTACCGTAGCCGAGATGAAGAATCTTCGCCAGGTAAAGAGTCGTTGTTCCCCGCAGGTGAGAGTCTGGCTGAAGCCGACAAAGAGTGTGCTTTACCTGGTTAAAACACATCAAGATAGTACCTCTCCTCATCCTCCATTTTTCTTTCATCCTCCATTTTCTCTTCCCTGAAACTTTCTTATTTTAAGTAACTAAACTTTAAGTTTATTGTGCCTGTAGCAAAGTTAATATAACACCCATAACTTGTGTTCTGTTGTTCCTATGAAATTACGGACGCGTGTTTCATCTGTGCTGAAATAAATTATAGGAAACCTGATCAACCAATCATGTAAATATGTTGTGATGTAATTTATGATTCTGTTAAATAAATGGTTCAGTCCTGCTGTACCAACATAAGTTAACATTTCATGTCTTTACATTTCAATTATTGGTATAAAACTGAAAAAGAGAGAACTCGTTTAATATTGATGGTAATTTTGGGTAATTTTGGGTCGGATAAAATTACTCAATCTATCATCTGGAATATTTGTACAGTCAGCCAAACTAACCGGTGCAATATCCCTACAAATGTATTTGTGCGACTTATGCCCCTTTTCCACCGGTCGGCGCGGGTCGGTTATTGCGTAATATTTGCGTGCCAGACGCGAGCTGGACGCCATTCCACCGGATTTTCCAAGCCGCGCCGCACCAGGATTTTGGTCTCCTTTCTGAACAGTGACGACCCGCGCTCATGCTAGCCGGCCGTCGCGTCATTGGTCGAGGGAGGAGTCCTGCTGAAAATGGCTGCCACAGAAGCGAGCGAGCACGGAAGGACTTTACAACAAGATTAACACGGTAAAAACAATTATTTGTTTTTAAATTTATAGCAAAGATGTGTCTTAAGCTGAACTTTTCCTTAATAAATTCACGTAATGTTCAAATCCGCTTGATTTAACAAAGTAGGTTCACCATGTGCACGCACGCGGGTGGGGGCGGCTTTATTTCTTTAAAATGTAGCTAAATAAACAGATATAAAATATATATTTCATAGCTGACTTTATAGCACAAGGGTTCCTGAGCTTAATTGTTCCTTAATAATTTCACGAAGTGGTCAAATCCGCTTGATTTAAAGTAGGTTCGCCGCCACGTGCACGCTCCACGTGCTGCTCCACGTGCACGTGGAGCGGCTTTATTTGTTTAAAATGTAGCTAAATAAACGCTTAAAAATATATTTTTAGCTGACTTTATAGCACGAGGGTTCCTGAGCTTAACCATTCCTTAATAAATTCACGTAGTGGTCAAATCTGCTGGATTTAAATTGTTTTGCTTTGACTTCTTCCAAACCTGTCGCGTGCGCTACGAAAAAAAAAAAAATCGAATTTTGTTTAAAATAACTCCAACAGCTTACAATTTGTACATGAACATCTTGTGATCACATTCTGTTAGTTAAAAAAAAATCTGCGGTGTGGTTTATGAACTATTTGATGCTATGTGTTACAAAGTACTAGGGAAAAAAAAGAAGCTAGCCTCCACATATTTATGTCTATAAAAAAAAAAAATCGAATTTTATTTAAAATAACTCCAACAGCTTACAATTTGTACATGAACATCTTGTGATTACATTCTGTTAGTTAAAAAAAAAATCTGCGGTGTGGTTTATGAACTATTTGATGCTATGTGTTACAAAGTACTAGGGAAAAAAAAGAAGCTAGCCTCCACAAATTTATGTCTATAAATAAAATTGAATTTTTTTTTTAAACAACTCCAACAGCTTACTGTTTGTACATGAACATCTTGTGATTACATTGTTTGTTTGAAGAAAAAAACAAAAAACAGCATCTAGAGTGAATTAACCACGTTTTTCTTCTTTTACAGTCAACAGAAAAAAGTCACCAGAATTGAACAACCTGTGTCTTCTTCTGGATGAAGCCGTGAGACAACAGATGGAAATTTGTTAGTTCTGTACATTTTTCACTTCTTACTTTTCCTATTAAACCTTTTTTTTTCTTAAGTGGTGTCCTGGAACATTAATTTTCCTAAACTTATTTTACAATGTTAAGTGTGTATAGTGTTTAAATCCATACTGGAAGTTAAGAAAATTTTCCATTTGCATTTGACCTTTAAAGAATCATAAGAAAAAGATTATTAGAATCTGCTCAACTGTTATTACGTTATAAATTATTTGGTTCTAGGATGAAGTCAGACAAAAACAGTTAAAAATTCAAAGTGGCCAAAGTCCTTTGGACAGTTTACAGACCATCCATCCATCCATCCATCACCCATCCATCATCTGCACCCAGCAGCAGCTTTACCAGGGAGACACAGGCATCAACATCCACCCCTTCAGCTCCTAGGAGGACCTCAAGGTGATCACAGACCATCCATCCATCAACTGCGTCCAGCAGCAGCTTTACCAGGGAGACACTGGCAGTTTCAAAGATCACAGTGTGATGTTTTAAATCAATCAACTTTATTTATAAAGCACATTTTAAAAACCACAGGGTCAACCAAAGTGCTGTACAATAACATAAAAGACAAGTTAATTAAAAACGATAAAAAGCATACAAAAATTAAAAAAATACATTTACCAGTCTTACTGCAGCTGTGTTAAAATGCCATAAAAAATAAGATCACGTGTTAAAAGCAAAGGAATAAATGTGTGTTTTTAAAAGAGATTTAAAAACAGGAAGAGAGGAGGCCTGTCTGACACTGAACGGTTCCACAGCCTGGGAGCAACAACGCCAAACGCTCTGTCACCTCTAAGTTTCAACCTAGTTTTAGGGACTGTCAGCAGCAACTGCTCAGCTAATCCGAGATCGGGGAGGGCAGTAAGGTTGAAGCAGCTCAGACAAATATGGTTTTGCAACTTTGCACCTTGTGCATAACTAAATAATAAAATGTGTTTTTAATACATCTTTATTGTAAAAATCTATACTAAATTGGAAAATACATGGGTTTAAAGAAGGCAACAAGGTAGGATTATGAATTAGGTTTAAAAATAACAGCTCATGAGATACTCATTATAGCATGACATCTCTTTCACAACATTCTGTCAAAGCCTTTATCGTGTTCTTCTTCTATGGGGCGGCCGTGGCACAGTGGTAATGGCAGTCAACCCCCTATCGGAAGGTTGGAGGTTCGAATCCCGCATCCGCCCACCATGTGTCGTTGTGTCCCTGGGCAAGACACTTAACCCCAAGTTGCTCCCGGTAGGTCTGGATGGTGCCTTGCAAGGCAGGCTACCACTACTGGTGTATGAACGTGTGAATGAATGGGTGGATGGCTGGTATTGTAAAGCGCTTTGGGGCTCCTCACAGGGGGCTGGAAAGCGCTATATAAATAAGCTCCATTTACCATTTACCATTAGTGGTGGCTAGTAAATAGCT
>JBBPBX010049075.1:0-25501 GCA_038048925.1 Garcialebias charrua
AACTTAACTAAGTTACTTTTTCAATGTAACTATGCCATCACTGGCTATAAAGTCAGCTAAGAAATATATTTTTCTCAGCAAAGAAATAATTGTTTTTACCGTGTTTTCATGGAAAGTCCTTATCTTCTGTGGCCGTCGCGGCCGCCATTTTGAAGAGGGCAAATGGCGAAAATACTTTTTAAAATCCAGACGCGTCGCGTAGGCCGCTGAGAAACATCCATAAGTTCACCCTCCATGTTAAAAACTCTTCGTCTGACTCTTCGAAAACAAGCAATAAGGCTGCAGAGTAACACACTGGCTGCTAACTGAGAGCGCTCGCTCTAGCAAAGAGACTGAGGGGACGCTTTTTTGTCACGGACCACATCCGGCGCTGACAGGATATGGTCTGTTAGCAGTCGTCCGGGCCCGTAAATACGTTTTTTTCGTTTTTACTGATAGATAATTAGTTATTAACGGTACTGCATTTTAAATAAAAATAGCGCAAATCCGCTTATGAATTATAAAAGTTAGTCAAACCGCTGTAACGCTGATAAATTGTTTAGGTACGCTATAAGCGGATTAGCGCATTAGCGCTCCCTAGCGGTCTGGCGCCCACCTTTGCTTCCAGGTCATGATAATAATAATACAGTAATCATGATAATTGAAAGTGGGTGCTCGTTATCCGATTTTTAGTTTTGGTTTAATAAATGAAAAAAAAGTGTGTTTTTGTTTTTTCATTTTTTGTTTCAAACAACAACAAAAAACTGCCTGAATGTGCACGGACCACATAGTCAGTGCTGAATGGGTTCACAAACAACACATGCTGCAGAAAAAACTTGAGAATAGTTTTTTTATTTGGCCTGATGATGAGAAGAACGTTTATTATTTGTCTGGGCTTCAGCAGACGCAGCGTTTATTCAAAGACAGTGGTGTAGACATATGGGGGCTGAAAGAAAACATTTTCAAACACGTTCTGTACACGTAGACAGACTAAAGTCTTTTCTTTGCAGACATAGGAGAGTGTGGAGGCAAACTGTCCGAGGGGCAGAAGCAGAGCATCGCAGTGATCCGAGCTCTGATTCGAGATCCGCAGGTCATCGTTCTGGACGAGGCCACGAGCAAACTGGACGTTAACGCAGAGCAGGCGGTGAGTTCAAACAACTGATTATTAATCTTCACTGGTTTTATTTGACTTTAAACTGGCTGAAAATAATCAAAGAACTCTTACTTCAACTCATTCTGTTTTATTTTTCTTGGAGGAGCTTAAAGGTCCACTGACATTATTTTTTCATTCAATTCATTCAACCTTTATTTATTATTATCTTTGAACTTTGCATAAAATGATAGAAGATTTCTTGTATCATTCAACTGTGTTCGTTTTTGCAAACAAAATGATAAATTAATGAAAATTCTTTTCAAACTGAGTTTAAAATTAAAAACCGTGTTTCATCATGGAAAATCCGACTACACGCGAATGCAACATCTGTGACGTAGGAAGGAGGACCTTCAGTCTGCGTGCTAGGATAACTCATAACGTATTCTCTGACAGATCGCCTTTTTTTTGTATACCGTAACTTGAAAAATGCCGGTTATGTCGCATTTGGGTGTTCTAATATCATCAGTGAACAAGTGAGACTTTACACTTTCCCAAAAGATGTAAACCTTCGTCAAGAATGGAATAAATAAAGCTGCCTCCCCTCGGACAGAGCTCCCTCGCTTCCTTAAAAGGTAAGACTAAAAAAATACGGGTGCAGACCTAAATTAAAACCTGCTGTTTCTGCTCATCTAACTTTCTGCTTCCAAACTAAAGACAAATCGCTCAAATCTTAACTTAGATTG
Organism: Garcialebias charrua; assembly: GCA_038048925.1. NCBI lineage: Eukaryota > Metazoa > Chordata > Actinopteri > Cyprinodontiformes > Rivulidae > Garcialebias > Garcialebias charrua. Next base: position 1,819 of record JBBPBX010049075.1, read on the forward strand.
ATAATTTCGTCGTTTTATTTCTTGTTCGCCATGAATATTTAAAAGGGGCGTTCTAAAGACGTTCTCCTTGCAACGTCGCAGATGTTGCATTCGTGCGTAGTCGGATTTTCCATGAAGAAACACGGTTTTTAATTTTAAACTCAGTTTGAAAGGAATTTTCATTAATTTATCATTTTGTTTGCAAAAACGAACATAGTTGAATGATACAAGATATATATCTTGTATCATTTAATGCAAAGTTCAAAGAGGATGTCAGTGGACCTTTAAATGAAAACAGAGACATGTTTAACAGAACCAGCCCAAAGGAGCTCCTCAGACATCATGTTTCTCCATGTTAGAAAACAGGTCTTCAGCTGCTGGGGTGCACGTCTTGGCACCACCACCGAATCTGCAGCTGCTACTCGTGGTTTCGTTTTCCTCTGCGAGAAGGCAACGTGATGAAAATAATTACCGGTATATGTGAGACAGTAGTATTCATACACTCTGAGACCAACATCAGAGGATCATTTTGAATATGTTAACACAGAAAACATGCAGTTTTTAAAAAAACAAAACATCAATCTTATTTTCTATGTAACATTAGACAAATAAACAAAATTTAGAATCTCAGTAGTGCAGTTTTAATATTAAGGTTAAATCAGATCCTCTGAAAGGATTCTTATATCTTTTTTAAAGTTTCGTCTTTTATCTAAAAGACTTCTTCAGTCTGAGGAGCTGTATTCAGCTCAGTCTTATAAATAGCACCTTCTCATAGTGGATCAACCAGTTTGCTGCTGACAGCCCAAACTGCACCCTGATGGTTGTTTGCTATTCACAGAGGGCTGAGTGATACTAGCAATAACAGCATTGTAAGAGGGGGACAGTTGAACCTGGAGGCCTCCACCCCTGTTTAATGATGGACGGTTTCTTTTCACAAAGATGGCCTCCTTTACTCCTCTCTCAAACATCGTTCCTCTCTATCAAGGATGTGAACATCTTCATCCCTGAAAGAGTGACTGAAATAATCATCTTCAAAAGTACAAAAGTGTTGTACGCCTTCATTTAAAATAATTTTGTGTGAGTAAAACCAGCTTTTAAAGGATGTTCAGACCGTTTAACCAGCTGTTGAGTGTGGCCCGACATGTTTGTCTTTTTAAAAATGTAATTCAAATCAAAACAAATCTCAGGGTGAAAATCAACGCAGCACCATTATTATCGCCTACGCACTGGTTGATGTTTTTTACTTGTACCGGTAAATCAGCTGATCTCTGTCAAAAAGGTACATATTAGCTGATGTTTCGTTTGTGATCACAAGAAGGAACAAGTGGTCCCGGAGCGACCGCAGACCCACCCCGGCCCTCCGTGGCTCTTTGACATCCTGCTGCGTCACTTCTCAGGTGCTGAGGGAGGCTCTGGCTCGCGGGCGGACGGTTCTGGTCGTGACTCATCAGCTCAGGATCGTGGAGAAGGCCGATCGCATCGTCTTCCTGGAGGACGGGTTGTTGCGGGAGGAGGGGACGCACGAGGAACTGATGGAAAAGAAAGGAAGATACTATCGTTTAAAGGAGGAGCTGTTCTCCGAGAACAGCCGAAGGTTTCCTGTTTGTTTGTAGATGTTTACTCCTCGGCTCGTACGGACATTTTTATACAGTTTCTGAAGACTGGGTTTGTGTGACGCTTCAAGCTGAAGGCAGAAATTAAAGCACAGTAACGACCGGATGAATTATTGTTTGTTGAATTTTAAATTCTACTAAAAATGAAACGCTTGAAGTTTCTCTTTGATGCCATCAGGAACCTTTTTACCAAAATCAGAGAATAAATTACCAAATTATTAAAGTAGAAAATTAAAAGAATTGCTGTTGAAAAGTACATTTATTTTGATTAATTAAAATATTTAAATATATATATATATATTTTTTTTTTTAATGTATTCAAAAAATTCATAAAAAGAAAACATTACAACAAAAACAATAATTCAGTGTCTAAAACAAGGAAGAAGTATTAATATATGCAATCCTACTTCCCTATTCAGAAATGTATTATTATTTTTCTGTAAATAAATGTGTTTGTAAATTAAAACATTCTGACATGTATACATTTATTTTCATATTTCTAACTACAAAAATATTAAAATTATCCACAAAGGAATAAAAAAAAAGTATTGTGCTGCCATATCTTCACCTCCAGAGGTAAGTGTTGCTGCATTTAAAATGTATTTGCTGTAATTTTGGACCATTTTATGAAAAATGTGACAAAGTATCAAATAAAATAACTCATTTTGGCTCAAATAAAATCATTCCTGCACTTTTGTTTCTTCAAACCATCTGAAAATGACTCAGCATCTCATAGGAACGACTTAGTATTTCATAATCGGGAAATACTTTCTCTAATTTACGATCTCATAAATTCTAGAAATTATAACGTAACCTCTTATATGACTTGGTAATTAATAAAATATCGCTTAATTATGACCCACTATTTTAAATTTACAAAATAGTATCCCAACTTACCGTCTCATAATTTTGACTCAATGTGACCACATTTTGTAGATTCTGTCCCAGGATTATGACTTTTCATCTTATATTTATGACTTCGCTACCTCAAAATGATGATTTTGTCTCTTTTAGTTTTGAGATGTTACAGATGACTGAGAATCTTCAGCATTTTACTTGTTATTTAAAAAAAAAGACTTAGCTTCTCATAATTATCTCTAAATTGTTAACATCTCATAAATGTAAGAAACTCAAAATTAGGACTCGTTATCTCATAACTGAGATACTTTCTTGAAATTACAACTTAGCACCTTATTGTGTGAAACTCAGTATTATGACTAAACATCTCATAGGTTGGACTAAGTATCATGTATATGACTTGTGTGTGTATATATATATAGATATATTTTTATTTATTTTAGTCCAATAAACTTCCTACATCTTAGGGAATTGTTGATGACGATCCATTTGAAATTGAAGATGTTGTGATCTGTAAAGTGAGTGAAGTGAAGTTTCTGGGTGTTATCATTGATGACAAACTGACATGGAAAGATCATGTAAATTCCATTAAAAAAAAACTAGCTAGAGCAATTGCAGTACTGTATAAAGTCAGGGATTTTTTAATTGATAAAGCTTTACATATGTTGTATAACACAATCATTGCTCCACATTTAATCTATTGTATTGAGGTTTGGGGAAAAGCATGCAAAACTATTACAAAGCCTGTTTTTATTTTACAAAAGAGAGCTGTAAGAGTAATCACCAGAAAACATTTCACTCACCCTTCAAACACTTTGTTTATTCAACTAAACTTATTGAAATTCCAGGAATTGGTAGAATATAGTATTTTATCAATTATGTATAGGGCTCATAATAACACATTACCTTTAAATATCCAAAGAAATTTTATAAAAAGACAAAGTTATTACAATCTCAAAGGGACAGAGATATTCATCAAACCACAATTCAGAACCAGCTTAAAAGGACGGTCTACCTCAATTCAGGGAATTCGATTGTGGAATGCTCTGGAGAGTGATGTTAAAAATGAAAAATCAATGTATACATTTAAGAAAAAGGTCAAAAAGGACTTGCTCAAAAACTATATATGATGTAATCTTGCGTGTTTGTGTATTACAATTATGTTGTACTTATGATGTACGTTTGTGTATTACAGTTAGAAAAATTAAGTAGAGTTATTCATTTTATGAAGCAGTTTGTGTATTACAGTTAGAAAAATTAAGTAGAATTATTCATTTTTGTGATGAATTTGTGTATTACAATTAGGAAAATTAAGTAGAATTACTCATTTTGTGAACATCTTGATGTTGTGCCATCTTTTAGTTTGTGTATTTCAATTAGAAAAATTAAGTAGAATTAAGTAGAATTATTCATTTTATGATCTAGTTTGTGTATTACAGTTAGGAAAATTAAGTAGAAAAAAATAATTAAAAAAATAGGAAAATTAAATAAAATTATTAAAAAAAAAAAAAAAAAATTAGAATTAGAAAATTAATTAGAATTATGGGTGATGTAGTTTGTGTATTACAGTTAGAAATATTAAGTAGAATTATTCATTTTGTGATCTAGTTTATGTTTTACAGTCAGGAAAATTAAGTAGAATTATTCATTTTGTGATGTAGTTTGTGTATTACAGTTAGGAAAATAGGTAGAACTATTCATTCTGTGATGTTGCTTGAAAGTTATCATTGGTTGAACAAACTGTGAAATAGGGGCAGATATAATAAGATTTCATCTTCTTTCTGCTCCCTTCATTTTATCCTACTTGAAATCTTGTATCTGATGAAACTGTCTTGTATTGTTCTTTTAAAATGAATGAATAAACATCAAACCTATCCCTCCATTCTTGACTGCTCGCCGCTATGTGATGACGCAACGACGACGACGGGACGGAAGTGGGTGGGCATCGCGTGACGTATTAAAGAACGGACGAAAAACACCGTTGCCGTTTCGCGGGTTTACTTGGGTTTATATGGAGGCGAAACTAATAGTCGCCGTTTGTGGACATCCTATCATTTATGATCAGTCCAGTTACTACTACAGAGATAGGAGCATGAAGGACATTGCCTGGAAGAAAGTTAGTGAGGAGGTCGGGGTGCCAAGTAAGTTTTCCACAGTGTTTTTCAATATTTCCCTGCTAAAACTATAAGCAGCAAAACACCAGCTAATAGATACATACAAGTACAGAATAGCTGCTAAAATTAGGAAAACATTACAGCAAAAGAGGTGCTGAAGCTGAAATTGGAAAAACAGCAGATAAAATCTAAAAAACAGTTGCTAAAATTAGCTTAAGCAACATGAAAACAAAACATGAACGTCTTAAAATTAGCTAAAGCCGTCCAAAGCAGCAAATTATATACAGTAGTGGTAAAAATAGTAGCTAAAATATGCAAAACAGAAAAGTAGCTCTATTTGTGCTAAAAGTAGTGTTTAACAGCCAACATATTTTGACCGGTCCTTTTCTGTTGCCGGCCCAAAAGCCTGGAACAGTCTCCCCCTTGAGCTGCGTGCCACCTCTGATCTGACTCTGTTCAAAACCAGACTGAAGACCCACTTGTTCAAAAAAGCTTTCAGTGTGTAACTTTTATTACTTTTGGTATTTTAGTATGTAGCTTTTTTGTTTACATTGCCTCCTTCTATTGCTGTTGCATTTATTCTATTTTCACTGATTTATTGTACCAGTTTATACATTTTTTTTACCCTGTTAAGCACCTTGGTCAATGCAAGGCATTGTAGGAAGGTGCTATACAAATAAAGTTTATTATTATTATATTGTAATGCTTTTCCACAGAGGATTTATGCCGTAAACGGTGGAAGACACTGCGAGACACCTACGCCAAGGAGATCAAGAAAGAGCGTGACGTACAGAGGAGCGGTGTTAAATGGAAGTACATGCTGGTGCTCTCCTTCCTGCGACCGTTCGTCACTCAAAGAGAGACCAGCAGTAACATGCCGACGCGGTCCGAGGAGGAGCAGCAGGAGGAGCAGCAGGAGCAGGTCGAGCAGCAGGAGCAGGAGGTGCAGCAGGAGCAGGAGCAGGACAAGAAGCAGGAGCAGCAGGACAAGCAGCAGGACAAGCAGCAGGAGCAGGACAAGCAGCAGGAGCAGAAGGAGCAGCAGGACAAGCAGCAGGAGCAGCAGGACAAGCAGCAGGAGCAGGACAAGCAGCAGGAGCAGGACGAGCAGCAGCAGGAGCAGGACGAGCAGAAGGAGCAGGAGCAGGACGAGCAGCAGGAGCAGGCTGCTGGACACGTTGACCTAGCCGATGAACCAGATTTGGGTGACGAATCGGAGCGGTCTGCAATTGGTCAGTATAGAGTCTTCTCTGCCCTGCTCCCATTACTGCGTTGTTTACTAATTGTCATTACATGCACAGATTTCGCTTCGTGTGAAACACCAGTAGAACCAAACCCCTCCACGCCGTCTTCAGAGCAGGCTCGACCTTCATCTGCTGTCCGATCCGGTGTGTATTGAATCACTGAAATTCACACAGTCACGTATTTTAATATCTGTAAATATCCATTTACATCCCCCAGTTGTATGTGTGCGTACTCGTGCACATTCCAACATATCCAAAACCTAATTATTCGTATTCTGTCTAGCACGACCACATCGGAAGAGACAGCGAACCATGGCGACGACAACTCCACAGCCCACCTACTTTGAAAAGAACTTGATGGACCTTATGATGGCCGCATCACAACCACCACCTACTCCAGCACCCCTGGATCATGAGCAATACTTCCTGTTAGGGCTCTATTCTCTATTAATGAAGGTGCCAGAAAACAAGAGGGAGATAGTGAAATTCCAAATCCACAAGTTGTTGTATGACAACATGGAAGTTACACTTGATCTTCAGAGCTCATCACATAATTCGAATGACACACAGGAGGACAGGTGAAGTAATGTGTATTTTGTACCTATTCTTTCTTATTTGTTTGTAAAAGATTTTAGTAGTCAATGTATGCTTCTGTACTTTATTTTCTTTTCTATTAAATCTTTCAATACTAAATATATGTTTCTTTCCTTCGGCAAATCGGCACTTTGAAATTCGTAAATAGAGGAATTTTGTCATAGGTAAATTGCTGTTATTAAATATTAACACTTCCATTATGTAAGAAGTATCGCATAAATTCTGAACAGGGAGTGATCACTGCAGTTGGCTGTTGACACATAGCCAGACAGTTTTTATTGAGACCTTTTAAAGAAATCACTTTTTGTAACAATGGAAAAAATGCCTTTCATCTTTGTGATGGACCCTGCAGCAAATAGCTACAAGACACAATTGTTAGAAATAATACTATCTTTGATTTCACAGCTTCACATACTCTTCTTCAACTTAAGAATGTAACTACATGTATACGTTTTTTGTTTTAATGATAACTACAAATGTCAGCTGTACAGAAAATTAGTATTAAGACAAACATACATTTCTTAAAAGAAGTGCAGCCAGCCAGGAACAACAGATTTCTTTGGGTGTTGGGTTTAATCACTCGTTTCGGCATATACAAACATATATCATGTGTGACTGCTCAGATTGAACAAGGAACTTCAGAGGTAAATATTTTTTGCAAACAGAACATGCACATAAAAACACAATGTAAACAAGCATGTTAAATGGGTCCATGCTCCTTTTAGGTTTGTGTGTGGCTCCTAAAAGAGCCGTTAGTCCTGACCAACAGGACACGACTATTAAGTCGGCTACCAAGACACCGCTCCCTCTGTGGAAAAGTACGCCATAAATGCAATCCTTCCCTCCATTGACTACGGTGACATTATCCATTAACCTCACGCAGACTCTTCCACTGGTACATTTTCATCTTTAAATCACTTCTTGGTCTGCTGCCTTCATACATCTCCTACATGTCTTTGCGTGAGTGCAGCTACAGCGTGCGCTCTCAGGACTGGGCTACTACAGCAACAGTAATTAGAGAGACAGGTAGGAAGGTACTTGGTGTGTCATCTGGACAGAGAATGGATGATAAGGAAACCTGGTGGTGGAATAGTGAAGTGCAGGACGCCATTCAAAGAAAGAGATTAGCCAAGAAGAAATATGACAGTGAGAGGACTGAAGAGAGGAGACAGGAATATAAGGAGATGGGACATAGAGCAAAGAGGGAAGTAGCTAAGGCAAAGCAGAGGGCGTACAATGAGTTATATGGGAGACTGGACACTAAAGAGGGCGAGAAGGACTTGTACCGATTGGCAAGACAGAGGGATCAGGCTGGAAAGGATGTGCAGCAGGTTAGGCTTATTAAAGATGGGAATGGGAATGTTCTAACAAGTGAGGAGAGTGTGATGGGAAGATGGAAGGATTACTTTGAGGAGCTAATGAATGAAGAGAATGAAAGAGAAAGAAGAGTGGAGGTAATATGGGTTTCCTCCGGGTACTCCGGTTTCCTCCCACAGACCAAAAAACATGCTTGTTAGGCTGATTGGTGACTCTAAATTGACCCTAGGTGTGAGTGTGAGAGTGGATGGTTGTTTGGTGTGAGTGAGACAGGTCCCTCTTGTAAATGAGTCCCCGTGACTCAACGAGGCTAGCCTGTATAAATAAAGGTTGAATGAATAATGAATGAATAGAAACTGTGGACCAGGAAGTGGGAAAGATTAGTGAGGGTGAAGTCCGGAAAGCTCTGAAAAGAATGAAGAAGGGGAAGGCAGTAGGACCTGATGACATACCAGTGGAGGTTTGGAAATGTCTTGGAGAGATGGCAGTGAGGTTTTTGACTCAAATATTTAATGGAATATTTGAGGGTGAGAAAATGCCTGAAGAATGGAGAAGAAGTGTGCTGGTTCCCATTTTTAAGAACAAGGGTGATGTACAGAGTTGTAGCAACTACAGGGGAATTAAGTTGATGAGCCACACAATGAAGATCTGGGAGAGAGTTGTGGAAGGAAGGCTTAGACAAGAGGTGACTATCTGTGAGCAGCAGTATGGTTTCATGCCAAGAAAGAGCACCACAGATGCATCTTTGCTTTGAGGATGTTGATAGAGAAGTACAGAGAGGGTCAGAAAGAACTCCATTGTGTGTTTGTGGATTTAGAAAAAGCATATGACAGGGTGCCAAGAGAGGAGGTGTGGTATTGCATGAGGAAATCTGGAGTGGCAGAAAAGTATGTTAGACTGGTACAGGACATGTATGAAGACAGCAGGACATGTATGAGGACAGCAGGACAGTGGTGAGATGTGCTGTAGGAGTGACAGATAGCTTCAAGGTGGAGGTGGGAGTGCATCAAGGATCGGCTCTGAGCCCCTTCTTGTTTGCTCTGGTGATGGACCGACTAACAGATGAGGTCAGGCAGGAATCCCCATGGACTATGATGTTTGCAGATGACATTGTGATCTGTGGTGAGAACAGGGAACAGGTGGAAGAGAACTTGGAGAGGTGGAGGTATGCACTTGAAAGAAGAGGAATGAAAGTCAGCCGTAGTAAGACAGAGTACATGTGTGTGAATGAGAGGGAGGAGGTGGAACAGTGAGGCTACAAGGAGCAGAGGTCACAAAGGTGCAGGACTTCAAGTACTTGGGGTCCACTGTCCAGGAAAATGGGGAATGTGGTAAAGAGGTGAAGAAGAGAGTCCAGGCAGGATGGAGTGGATGGAGAAAAGTTTCAGGAGTGATTTGTGACAAAAAGGTGTCAGCAAAGGTCAAAGGAAAAGTTTACAAGACAGTGGTGAGACCAGCTATGTTGTATGGTCTGGAGACAGAGACATGGACAAAAAGACAGGAGAAAGAACTGGAAGTGCAGAAATGAAGATGCTGAGGTTCTCCTTAGGAGTGACAAGGATGGATAAGATCAGGAATGAGATCATCAGAGGTACAGCACATGTTGAACAACTGGGAGATAAAGTTAGGGAGGCCAGACTGAGATGGTTTGGACATGTCCAGAGGAGGGACAGTGGGTATATTGGTAGAAGGATGTTAGAAATGCAGCTGCCAGGAAAAAGACAAAGAGGAGATATATGGATGCAGTTAGAGAGGACATGAAGGTAGTTGGAGTGAGGACAGAGGATGCAGAGGACAGAGTGAGGTGGAGGAGGATGACTCGCTGTGGCGACCCCTGAAAAGGGAAAAGCCGAAAGAAGAAGAAGCCTTATAATCTGTCTGTTTTTGCTACTTTTTTGACATTTTATTTTAACTTGTTAAAATAAATACAGGGAACCCTCGAGTTCCGGACCTAAGGACCGTTCGTAGCTCGATTCTGCCGTAGGTCGGGGGGTGAAAAACACGTGTCGTTCGTAGGTCTGGATTTTTGCCGTAAGTCGCGGCCATACCGCTAACGGAGCGCCGCACACACATTTATCGGCATGAGACTGAACAAGCGGACATACTGGGCCATAAACATGCACAGAACTTTATTCACAAACAAACACTTATCTAACACATTACACCACACATTCATCCATAAACACACACAGTACCTGTACAGCATGTACAGTACTGTACAGTAATGTTAAACATTGCTATTCAGCACAGCACATTCAAAACTAATTAAAAAAACTCCAGCATAATTGTCTTTCGCGGTTTCTTACCCGCATCCGCTGACTTTCCACTTCTCTTTCCACTTGGCTTCGGTCCCATTTTGAAAAATAAAAGCTAACGTTAACACTCGCTAATATGCTAAGCTAATGCTAACTTGTTCGCTGTTCGTATCTCTCTTCGCTGTTCGTATCTCACTCGCCGTAACTAACCCACGAGGGACAAAATGGCGCAACCCTTTAAATAGTACCGCTTTACCTGTACGTATCCCTCCGCCGCCAGGTACACTGCGGCTGTGTGTACTAGCCCAACCCCCACTCTCGCTGGCGGTAGTTTTCCACTGTCATGCCCAACACACAACAGCCAAGGTAACCCCCTCCCCCACCTCGCCTCTTGCCGTAATGACGCAGTTATGCCGTAGCTCGACTCCATACTTTTAACAGGGCTCGTTTGTAAGTCGCATCTAGTATGCCGTAGCTCGATTACATACTTTTCAACGGGGTTCGTTCGTAAGTCCCATATTTTGTGCCATATCTCGATGGCATTCTTTCAAAGTGGCTCGTTCATAAGTCCGGGTTGCCGTAGGTCGAGGGTGCCGTAACTCGAGGGTTCCCTGTACCGGTAAATAAAATCTGTAAGCCTCTCTTATGATTGTCTATTGTTGTCACTGTTGTCATCATTCTTTGTTTGTTGCCAGGTCTCTTTTGTAAATGAGTCCTCGAGGCTCAATGGGATTAACCTGCCTAAATAAAAGTTGAACGAATAAAAATACTTTTGATATGTAGAGTCATAAATCACATTTTTAGTCAATATCTCATAATTATGGCAGACTGGGTCAAAATGTGAGTTATATGATATGAATGTATCATAAATATGATTACAGGTAGTCCTCGACTTACGAACGAGTTCCGTTCCTACGCACGTTCGCATGTCGAAAACCGCCTTAAGTCGGAAAACACATACACACTGGCCGCCACTTATACACGTACATGCACGGTACTGTACAGTTACCAAGCACTTAGCCTATCCTAACACAGTACCCTACATAATTATCAAAAAACACATACAGTACATTTTTCATTCAACCTTTATTTAGTCAGGTAAATCTTTTGAACCTCATGGGCTCATTTACGAAAGCGACCTGCTAAAACTAAAGAACAATGAACAGCAGTGGTAGAATTTCCTTAAACAATAAACAAACAAACAATAAACAATAGAAAACAAAAGAGAGAAAAAAACAAAAGAAAGTTTTTTTTTTTTTTTTTTTTTAACAAAGTATCAAAAAACTAGCAAAACATTATAAGGTAGACGTATAAAATCAAAGACAGGAACAAATCTGCATTGGTTTTTGCTGATGATTTGAAGCCATAATGAAGGGAAAAAAGAGTTAATAACTTACTGGGAGCTGGTGAAGCCGTTTGTCTGCATTTTAGCATGTTAGCTCCGGGTGCCACCAACATCCAGGCCGCCAAGCCGTTCGTCCGCCTGAGACGTCCACAGAGTTCACCAAGGGTTTCCAGCTCATGTATCCGAGCGAAGCAACCTCTGATCGGACACACGGTCCGTCCAAAGCCGGCTGTCGAAGCCGGAGCTAACCGAAAACTGCAGAACACTGCCGAAAACTGCGTAATTGACCTCAAAATAATAATACTACTAATAATAATTTATTTATAAAGCCATTTAAAGGTCCACTGACATCATCTTACAAATTTGCATGAAATGATAGAAGATATATATATTTTATCATTCAACTATTTTCGTTTTTGCAAACAAAATGATAAATTAATGAAAATTCCTTCCAAACTGAGTCTAAAATTAAAAACTGCTTTTCTCTCTGAAAATTCCGACTACAAGCGAATGCAACATTCGTGACGTAGGGAGCAGGACCTTCAGTCTTCGTCTGCCATTAACGCATTCTCTGCCAGATCGCCTTTTTTTTTGTATAACTTGAAAAATGCCGGTTATGTTGCATTTGGGTGTTCTAATATCATCAGTGAACAAGTGAGCCTTTTCACTTTCCCAAAAGATGTAAGACCTTCGTCAACAATGGAATTAATAAAACTGCCTCCCCTCGGACTGAGCTCCCTGCTTCCTGAACAGGTAAGAGTCAAATACATAGTCAAAGTCAACTTTATTGTCAGAACTGCAATATGTACAGGACATACACAGGATTGAAATTGCGTTTCTCTCAGTCCCTCGGTGCAACAGTAACCATTTAAACACTAAAACACTGAAACATTTAATAAACATAAGCATAAAATAGTAAAAGTGTAACACTGTCCTGAGTTTTTGCATAGTAGTATAAAAGTATGAAAATTTACACCAACACTAAAACACTAAACATTTAATGAACATAAGCATAAAATGAAATAATAAAAGTGTAATACTGTCCTGAGTTTTTGCATAGTAGTATAAAAAGTATATCTATAAAATAAACTGAAGGTTCTAGCATTGACATTTGCAAAGAGTGGCAAAGCAGCATATGAGTTAATGTACACAGTATATGTATGAGGTAGTAGTTGATGTTGGTATAGAGGCAAAGTGGCATATGCAGTAAGGCACATTGGGCATCCTTAAATAAGGCTAGTCAGAGAATACTGTATATGTATCAGCAGTAGTGTAGATATAAAAGTAGTGTAAATGTAAACAGTAGTAATAAATGTAAACAGTAAATGTAAACAGTAGTATGACTATAGGCAGTAATGTAATACAAACATTAGTGCAAATATGAGAAGTAGTGCAAACTGAATGAGCACATGACCGAGAGTTTAGTGAATAACCCGTTTGATGACACAGAGTCCAGTGTTAAAATCTTTGTGTTGTGGTAATGTGTGAGAAAGTTTTTTGTGTTAAGGCAGTTCAAATGGGAGGGGAGGCAGAGCAGGCAGAGTGTTTAGCATTCTGACTGCCTGATGAACAGAGCTGTCTCTCAGTCTGCTGGTTCGAGCCTGGAGACTCGAACCAGCAGACTGAGAGACAGCTCAAATACAGATAAGAGTAAAATATAAGAGTCAAATACATACAGGTGCAGATCTAAATTAGAACCTGCTGTTTCTGCTCATCTAACTTCCTGCTTCCAAAACTAAAGACAAACAGCTCAAATCTTAACTTAGATTGATAATTTTGTTGTTTTATTTCTTGTTCGCCATGAATATTTATATGGGGCGTTCTAAAGACGTTCTTTCTCCTACGTCACAAATGTTGCATTCGCTTGTAGTCGGATTTTTCAGAGAGAAAAGCGGTTTTTATTTTAAAATTCAGTTTGAAAGGAATTTTCATTAATTTATCATTTTGTTTGCAAAAAAGAACATAGTTGAATACAGATAGTCCCCGAGTTACGAGCGAGTTCCGTTCCTGCGAGGCTCTCGTAAGATGAAAATCTCGTACGTCGGAACACGAAACACGTGTTCTCGTAAGTCCGGATTTTCGGTCGTAAGTCGGAAAATTTATGCTAGCGCTACTACGAACACTCGTTTTTCATCACAAACGTTCATACTAGTTCATAGCCTGGTTAAAACCAGACCCTTGTCCTTCACTTCGCTTCAGACAATGGTCTGGGACTTCTCCATTGAAAAACGATTCTTGCTGGAGGCGTGGCCTCTGCCTGAGGAACAAAACCATTGGATCTTAGAAAAATTTTGAACAGGTAAAGCATTCTGCTCCCTCCCCCTCAGAGCTCTGCCGAACTTGACATCTGCTCCGCCTCCTGCTGAATTTTCTCTCGCTGCCTGCATTCTGTGTTTATAACGTTTGAAAAAAATTAAATAAAACCATGTAGCGCTGGTCCAGAAAATATGCAGGGACTCGGGCAGCAACGTAAAACCCTATTTTAATTCTCTCGTGACAACCTCAGTCATTTCCTCTTTGCACCGCAGCTGCGCCGGAGAGAGAGGAGGAGGAGAGCGATCACTTGACTTTTGGCAAAAAAACTAAAAACTCCAGATAAGAGATTAAGAAGGGGAATTTAACACATTTGTGTCAAATATAAAACAGTCCTGCATCGCTTTGCATCGCTTTGAATGAGAACATGCGGCTGCGCGTTGGCTCTGGCTGCACGCTGGGACAGGTGGCACTCAGCGGAGAGGAGGAGGAGGAGGAGGAGGAGGGAGCGATAACTTGACTTTTGGCCAAAAAAACAAAAGAAAACTCCAGATAAGGGATTAAGAAGGGGAAATTAATAAATTTGTATCACATATAAAACAGTCCTGCATCGCTTTGCATCGCTTTGAATGAGAACATGCGACTGCTCGCTGGCTGCGCTGGGACAGGTGGGGGCGTGGGTTAGGGGCCAAAAACTCCGCCCCTTCTGTTCTCTGATTGGTCCGGTCAAAAATCTACCGGAGAAATCGTTGTCTATGGGAGAAGTCCCAGACTGTGCAGTGAAGGGAAATGAGAATTGAGCGGAGCTGTGCAGGAAGGCGAGGGCCAGGCTAACTAGTTCATAAACATGCTCAGAAACTTGTTTCCAAACGGTTAGCTAACACACTTTCATCTAAAAACACATAAAAGTGCTGTATTTTCTGTATGTTCTTTACAAATTTACTGTTCGCTAGTGAGCTCGTAAGTCCGGAACCTCGTAAGTAAGAGCGCTCGTAAGTCGGGGATTATCTGTACATCTTCTATCATTTCATGCAAATTTGTAAGATGATGTCAGTGGACCTTTAAAACAACCACAGCTGCAGAAAAGTGCTGTACACATAAAATCAAGAACATTTAAACACATAAAATAAGATTTTTTTCCAATTTTTGTTTTTAATTAATGAAATGCGTGATGTTACGGAGCCCCTAAAGGGACATGGGGAGAAAGAAAAAAAAAACAGATTCCTGAGAAACTAAATGTTAGCTTGCATGTAGCATCAAACAATTCGGTCAAAATCAACATTTTAGAATTAGTTTTTAGTCGGGATGTAATAACCGCTTGAATCGTGTTCTTTTAAGAGACAAATCAATGTGGTTAGACAGTTTAGATGGCTTTTATTGAGTTTTCTAAACTTTAGAGAAATCTCCGTTTTTCTTGTGGGTTCAAATTGTACTTCGACCCAATGCAGCGCCTGGAAATGACGACAAAAGTGGGCTGGTCGCAACGGCGTGCGTCACCACTTTCGACGAATCAGCGCTCGCCTTACAGATACGACTGTGTAACTGACAAATCACAGCTCTCGTTTCATCCAGCTTCTTGTTTCATCCAATCACAGCTCATAAACAGACGTAATTGACATGTAGCTTTAACGTTAGCTTAGCACAGCAGAACACAACTTACGGACTCTTTACAGCTCATAAACGCTCCACAACCATAGCAAAAATTTCTGGAATATGGCGGCACCACACAACACAAGTCAACTGAGCTTCCAACAGCAATTTTAAATCGTTGAAACACAACGGACATCGATCAGAACCGAGTCCAAACTAACTTGGTCACAACCCAGAACCCTCAGAACCAACAATCTGACGGCAGTTTCAAACTAAATATGCGTTCTATATTCTGCTTGTAATGTAAAAACCACATTCAGCAATCTTGCTAATGTAAGAAATAGCTTTTTAAGGCACAATGACACGCAGTCATTTGAGAAATTGCACAGCAAGGTGACAATTCATTTAACCAAAAGCATAAACGGCGTTTAAAAAGTTGAACAATAACAATTTCAGCTTCAAGCAACTTTAAGAAACTAAGTCGGGATCCCAACTTAGTTTCTCAGGATTATTATTTTTTCTTTTCTCCCCATGTCCCTTTATGGGCTCCGTACTGTATAACGTAACCCTGAATCGGCGTAAGTCGAGGACTGCCTGTATTATTATTATTTTTTCCTTCATGGTGGCACAAACAGACTTCCATATTTGGGCTTCCCCTGTTTCATGAATCCGAAAGTTTTTTTTTTTTTTTTCTCCAGTCTTTGCAGCACTTTTACACCTCCCCCTCCAGGGTTAATGTATGTGCTGCTGAACAAGACCAGCCCAGTCGAGCAGAGTCCAGGTCTTTCTGAGCTGCCCACGCTCGGCTGAAGCTCGTGGGGTCTCCCTGAAGTCCTGGAGTTTGGAGGTTCCTGCGTGGCAGCCGCACCATGATCCCCAGAGTGAGCGCGTGGAAGATCTCAGCTCTGAGGCTTTCACAGAAACCATGGACACGTCATGGATTACCTGCAGCTGCTCGGTGAGAACAAACCGGTTTCAAACCAACAACCTTTCTCTGTTTTCACGTTTCTCTGGTGAATCATTGGTTCAGTAAGAACTGAACATGTTCATGTTGTCTGTGCTGCTTTGTTCTGCACTTTACATCTAGAAGAGTTTGTGTTTGCAGCAACTTTTACTGGAAAGGTGAAAATCAGCTGTACGAAAAGGGGCGGGGCCTAAATCTGAACGCAACAAACTACCTGTCAGCAAAATATCTTAAAAAAAAGACATGCACTGATTTTTATGAAACTTCCAGGAAACAGTTACTGGATGTTCATCTACAGCTATATTACTTTTGGAGTCAATCTAAATCAAGATGGCGTCACAGCCAGCTGATCTGACATGTGGAACATCTTATGTAAAGCAGCCTGTTCCTCACATACATTCTGTTAATTTATGTTAACTTAATGTTTTTTAAAAAATATACGGTATTTTTATTATTATTAATAATAATAATAATAATAAATTTAATTTATAACGCACTTTTCATTAACAAAAATCTCAAAGTGCTACAAAATCAAAGATCAAATAAAACTAGTGATAAAACTGTTAAAATCAATAATAATATCAACTAAGATCAAAGATAAAATCACGAGGAGGCAGAGTAGGCTTGCCTACTTATTCATTTTACAATAATGAAATGCAACAATTGACATATGAATAAAAAAGAAAAAATGTATAAAATATCAAATGAAAGGTAGCAGATGAAGAAAATATTAAATATGCTCCTTATTTATCTAATTTAAACAAATTGTTCTATAATAACAAAACAAGTAAATAACTAATTCAACCTTCAATTTTATTTATATTACTCAAAAATACATTCATTTAACAATTCAACTTTAACCAGTTTCTTAAAGACAGGGATTGATTTGGCTTCCTTAATTTCTGTCATTAAGTTATTCCACAATCCTACTCCCTGAATTACGGTAATTCTTCCCTAAATTGCGATTTTACAAATACTGTACATCTTTTCCTTTGAGATTGTAGCAGCCTGATCTTTTCACAAAATACATTTGGATATTTGACGGTAGTGTATTTTTATGAGCTCTATACATAAGTAACAAAATGTTATAATCCACCAAATCATAGAATTTCAGCAACTTCATCTGATAAAATAATTCACTAGATGGGTGACAGTAATGTTTTCTTGTTGTAATTCTTACAAATTTTTTCTGCACAATAAAAATAGGCATTGTGCTGCTTTTACATGCTTTCCCCCATATATTAACACAATAAATCAAAGGTGGCACAGTCATTGAACTATACAACAGATACTGTTTCTGTTAACATATTATTTTTATATATAAATGTTTCTGTTCAGTGCACTGAGATGACTTCTGTTGTGACTTGGAGCTTTATAAATAAACTGAATTGAATTAACACAAAAAATGGCTCCAGCTCATCTATTTTAACAGACGTTGAGCGTGTGGTAGTAGCTGAGCACCATCCAAAACACATACTCAAAGGGCTGCTCAATGTTTGAGATATTTCCATGGAAATTCAGCGATGGCTGTTGGAAGTCCACATGTGTCTGTTAGTAAAATATCTCATGAAGCACTGGGTGGATTTCAATGAACATTTCAGAGAGTAATCGATGGATGTACGTCTACATCTCTTAACGTTTGGAGTCAGTGCAACTCATCATACACCACCACAGTTAAACATTAGTCAACTCACAAGTGGCTGTAACCTTTACAGATGTTGAGCTAAAGTTTTAGCTGGTAGTAGCTGAGTTTTCCCCAAAAATACTTCTCAGGATATCGTCGGCAGCTTTCAAACTTTCAGCTTTTATTTGTCAACATAAGCTGATCTTAAGACAACAAGGGATGGGCCAAATTTTTTATATATATTTTTTATATATAGATAGATTTTATTACAGACTCAGAGTCCAATTTACATACGAGATAACAAATAAGATAAAATATAAAATAAAACGTACAATAGAAGCACAGATGAGTATTTCACTGCACTATATTTAATGTTAGTCAACAGTAGAATAATTCTATTAGACTTATTTAACCGACAAATAAATTTATACATAAACTTTCTTAAAACAGCCATGATGTGAGCAGATACAAACAGTTCACTGGCACTGGTCCATCTGGGCTTATATTTTGAGTCTGGTTCATTTTTAATTTTGCTGCCAGTAGAAACAACTTCACAGGAAAATAAACGGTCAATCATGAGATTTATGCAAAAACAATGCTTCTATTATTTAGAAGAAGGCGGCAGACTTAAACTTTTCATACTCAACAAAGTGGCTCATTTTTTGATGCAATGAAAAGCTGCACATTAGGTCTATACACGTAAAATCATTTTTACTTTGTTTAGTAAATAGGTTTTTATTTAAAGGTTAAAAAAACACTTCATTTTTCTATTCTGCACTTCTTCTTTTTTTCAACCTTTGCCGCCTGAACGGCTCAGTCTGCTCTGATTGGTCAAAAACTGCGACGTGTTTTTGGCTTTGTTCAAAGCGTGCATAAATAAAAATATTTTTCTGTACATCTGGGGAGTGGGAGAGTTGGAGGTTCGATTCCACCAGCAGTCACATGTTCGGGCGAGACACTGAACCCCTCACTGCCTCTGATGTGTGTCCCATCAGTGCATGAATGTGATCTAAAGACTGATTAGTCTCTTTTAGAATGATGTGATCATTTATCTTTGTGGAGATGTAGTCGAGTGCTGTATGAATGTGTGTGTGGAGGTAAATGAGGCACAGAGTGTTGTAAAGAACTTTGAGTATCTTGATTAGATAGAAAGGAGCTGGTACAGTCCATTTACCTTTATCTCTGAGCACATTTCATGTAACATAAAAGACTTGAAGGGACACCAAAGTTCATGCTCAGTAATGTTGGAAAGATAGATATACATATATAACTGATTAATGTCTATTTTGTTAAACGTGAAATTTTGACGAGTTAAGTATTTTGCTGTATTATATATGAATGATTATTGTTTGAATTGATAGTTTGAATTGATTTTGTTTAAGAGGGAGCAGATATAAGAAATTTTCTTCTTCTGCTTCCTTTCATTTCATGTTTGTTTTTTAAATTTTTTGAAAATGTATTTGTGTTTTTAATGGAAATGATATGAAATGAATAAAATAAATAAATGAATACTGTAAATAATCCAGGTACAAATCCAACAATGTTCAGTCAGGTCATCTGGACGGTTACTTATCACCAGCAAACTGTTTTTTTTTTTTTCCACTATGGGAGTGTGCTGCTTGTGGGACTCAGTTTGTTGGTGGCTCCTCAGATTGAAGAAGTCCTTTGGATTAAGGATGAATCGTCTCAGCAAAAAAAATAAACCGCTCATATGACCTGACTGAACATTGTTGTACTTAAAGGGATAGTTCAGATCTTTTGAAGTGGGGCTGTAAACAGTAAACTTTCTTATCTTAGCACTTTGAACGACCTCAGTTTAAAGAAATGCAGATTAGGGGTCGTTTACACGGCACATATTTTGAGTGAAACCACACCTTTCTCTCTGCGGTTCTGCTGATCGTTTACACGACACCAGTGGCCCCCTCTTTGAATCCGAAGGTTTCTGAATCCACCTTCCACTGACCCCCCGTTGATAACCTAAACGTCTCCCGCTGAGCTTTTGTTTGAGCCACAAGCGCGCGTGGACAGCCGGCATTTCTATCAACAACAATGGCGGTGAACTGGACAAGCACCACTTTCTGAACTACGACTGATGGAATATATTTTGAGTCTCATATTTAATTAATCTACTCCTGAACGTAGCTGCATCTGTGTTGAAGAGACACAGTCTGATCCAGTTCTAATATCACTGTTTATTGAACGAAGCAGGCGGATATTACACAGGTCACGCTGCACTATAACATACTAAATGTGCTAAATAATAACAGTTTAACAATAATAAACAGTATTTATGTTAGCGTTGGAGATATATAAAGTTATCTGAGCTAAATGAAGCTGTCTGGACTTGTTACGTCATTTAAACGATGCGCAACATGTTGCATGTTATTAAAGTTGAAAATGAAGAGCCCAGATTTATTTTTTATTTATATATTTATTCAACACCACAAACTGTATGTCACAAACACTAACGATTAAATTGAACACTTTTAAAAACACGTTAACCGAACTGTAACTACGTTAATGAACTGGACTCTGCTGTGTTTTCATCCTGGTCCCATCCGAACCGGTCCGTTTGTTGGAAAGACGGCTACTCGACCTCGCAGGAAAAAAATAAAAATAAAAACTCAGTTGGTTGTTGTGTGATCGAAGTAAACACAAGCAAACATTATTAAGAACGTTGATTTACCTGCTGTAAATCAGCTGATTATCACGGACTAAAGTCCAACATGTCGACTCCGTTCTGGTCCACTCAGCGACTGGTGTGGAGTTTGTTAGATGAAGCGAGTCCCTCTTGGCGTCAAATCTGTCGACTCTTATCCAAATTCCAGCTTTAACTTGTTGTTAAGTTGTTGTGTTGTTAGCTGAACTTAGCCCCAGAGGAAAGAAGACTGAGGAAACACGCATGCGCTACAGTAGATTCATGAGGGCAGGGGGATTCATCCGTATGCATGTAAAGACAGAATTCGCCCGTGTCAACGCAGATCTTTTCCTCTAATTAACATACCCAAAACCTCCGTTTCCCCCCCACCGTGTCCGTGTAAACAGGGCCTAAACTTTACCAAACCGTTGAGCTACTGGATCAAAGATTAAAGACAAAAGAATTTTGTTTATTATAATAATAATAATAATAATAATAAATTCAATTTATACCGCACTTTTCATTAATAAAAATCTCAAAGTGCTAAAATGTCCTAAAATGACACCAAAAAGTTCATAGCAGTTTATATAAACGCTATTTGATGAACCTTTAGTGTATCGGCAGTTTCACGTTGTGGTATTTTGGCAGAAATATAATAATTTTCCAGCAGGAAGTGCCCCCACGCTGCACAAGACGGCTGCAGCTAGCTCTGACTATAGCCGTTAGCTCGTCTGTCCTACAATTTAACTATTTTTCTCCAAACTGGGGTCGTTCAAAGAGCTATCTACAGCAGGTAAGATGTTATCTGTTCGTAAATTTTCCACAAGACTAAACTTTAAAATCCGAACCATTGCTTTACGACTTTATTGGACTTGATTTTTGAGGAATCTGTTAATAACTTGACTTTAACCCAGGCTCCACGAACTGTTAAAAACAAATATGGTTATGTTATGTTTGTCTTTAAAACAGTTACAGCAAACGTACACAATTATGAAACATTCTGAAGTGTAACTTGGTCCCTGCAGATGAAAAACCTCACCGGTAGTAACGGTCTAAAATCGGTCACAGCTGGACGTAGATGTCAACCTTTCACCTACTTAAACAGAATTATGCTCAAAGGTTGATAGTTCATGTCCTCCTGTAGTTTGTCTGGATTTGTTTAGTTTATTTACTTTTATTTGGTGCTTAGTTGCACATTGAACACATGAAATGTAGAAAGAAAAAAGGCTGAAAGTCTGCAACAAGTCTGCAGAAATCTGTGAAACTTGCTCTGCTGGACGTCTCCCCGCCCTGAGGAAGTGCAGGGCCTCGTGTGACGTCTCGGTTGTACGGTGTTGGATGTCTGGTTCCTGACTAATCATCCGGGCCTGTGTCCAAACGCAGACTGAAGAGCTTTGTTTCCGTTGTTGGAGCTTCTCTGAGGTTTAAATCTACATAAAATGAGACGCAGCGAAGAACAAAAACACATGGAAGAAGTCAACACACTGCTGAAGGCATGCACACCACCCGCCAACTTACATGACAAAGTTTTAACCGGAGATCTTGCACGAGCTGTTCACTCTCAGCGTATGTGTTGGGAACCACTCTCAGCTACTACCACACCAAACTTCCGCTTAAAATCTTCAAAACTGACCGACTTACGACCATTGTTGTGTTTGCTAAAGCAGATGTGTCGGCCTCTTTGGATTGGCTTGATGGTTTTCTAAGAGTTTAATAATTCTGTCAAGTGTTGAAGAGATATTTTGCTAACGTGCACACGCTGCCGTTCATGGTGGCAGGTGAGAATAAGAGCACGGTGATGATTCAGAGCCACGCAAATGAAATAAAATATGAAAAATGCACAAATATAAACGCTAGGAGTGCAAATCTCTTAATGTCTGGAGAATCGATTCGATTCCGATTTTTGGTGTCACGATTCGATTCAAAATCGATTTTTCGATTCAGAAACGATTTTTCTATTAAAATGGTCATAAATTTAGTTTCAGTTTTGTAACTGACAAGCTGAAAAAAACAACAACAATGTAAACAAATGGAACATTTATTTAAAACGATAATTTTAGGTTCCTTATTGTATCAAATTTTTTGCATTGTTTGATACTTATACCAAAAATAGGAACAAATACAGGAATGCATTAATTTTTGTAACTTAAATAACCAGTATTAACTTTTTGCTCTGTTACTTATAGAAGATTATTGTTTGAATTGATTGTTAGAACTTGTTGTGCATCGGGATTATGAATGGAGCGTGTCGTTATTGTTTGTCTTTCTGTGACTGAGGGTGAGGATGAGGGTGGGTCTGAATGAGTGTGTCTGTGTATGAATGTTTAAGTGTCAGGCTGGGACTTGGACTGCCCCCTCTCTGATACTTCTGAGGCTACCCAGTGTCGCGCTCCTGCCACGTGGCCCCCTGGTGGGTGTTCCTCTGCCTGCGGGCGTGCTTGGGGCCCTCACTATCTGGGGCTGGGCGCTTGGGCGTTTGTCAGCTCGGCCTGGTGGCTGCCTGGTGGGGCTCGGGTCCTCTGGTCCTGTCAGGTCTGGACCTGAGGGATGGGCGTCCCCGGTGCCCGAGCCTCGGTGACCGGCCCTGGGGCTACGTCGGTGCAGCGGGCTCCGGCGGGGGCCTGTGTATTGTCGCTGTTGACCCCGGGGGGTCATTGTGTGTGGTCCCTGGTGGGGTTCGTCCGGTTCTTCCACTTGGTCGGATCTGGGGAGTGGACGAGTGGCTCGTCCTGTTCGGGTGGTCCTGGGGACTCTGGGCTCGGGGTCCTTCCTGGGGTCTTGGGCTTTGATCGCCCCTTCGTCTGTCTCGGGCTTTGGGGGGACGGGTCTCTGATGCTTCACAGTCGCTACTAAATGTTCTATTGGAGGAACCTCATTCACTTATGCATGCTCACAACCACACACAAATGGATGCAGGGATGTATAGTAGATGTATGTAGATGGGTATATAAATGAATATAAATATATATGTATGTATATTGTATATATATTTGTAGGTATGGGTATGTGTATTTATAGAAATATTTGCAAGGTCATGAATATTATCAGTCTTTATGCTTGTATGTTTCGTTGTTGTGTTCTGTCATGTGCTTTGCAGGATTGTGGACGGAGGTTTGGTGTGTTTGCCTTGTGCTCTTTCTGTGGACAATTGTTGTTTTGTTGTTTTGTTTTGTTGTCTCACTTTCTCTTTTCTTTCTTTCTCTCTATAAAAAAAAAAAAAAAAATACATATTGGAGTGAGAGGATGGCTATAAGGTGTGAAGGGAGGCCATCTATAAATGGAAAAAAAAAAAAAA
>JBBPBX010049076.1:0-17409 GCA_038048925.1 Garcialebias charrua
ATATGTATGAGGTAGTTGATATTGGTATAGAGGTAAAGTGGCATATGCAATAAGGCTAGTAAAAAATATATATATCAGCAGTAGTGTAGATATAAAAAGTAGTGTAAATGTAAACAGTAGTAATAAATGTAAACAGTTAAAGTAGTGTAAATGTAAACAGTAGTAATAAATGTAAACAGTAGTATTGAATGAAAACAGTAGTAATAAATGTAAACAGTGAATGTAAACAGTAGTATGACTATAGGCAGTAATGTAATGCAAACATTAGTGCGAATATAAGAAGTAGTGCAAACTGAATGAGCACATGACCGTGAGTTGAGTGAATAACCCGTTTTGATGACACAGAGTCCAGTGTTAAAATCTTTGTGTTGTGTGGTGGTGTGTGAAAGTTTTTTGTGTTAAGGCAGTACAAGTGGGAGGGAGGGCAGAGCAGGCAGAGAGTTTAGCATCCTGACTGCCTGATGAACAGAGCTGTCTCTCAGTCTGCTGGTTCGAGCCTGGAGACTCCTCAGTCTCCTCCCTGATGGCAGCAGTCTGAAGCAGCTGTGTAGTGGGTGTGTGGGATCACCTGCCATGCAGAGGGCTTTCCGAGTGAGGCGGTTGCTGTGTAAGTCCTGCAGTGAGGGGAAGGAGGTGCCGACGATCTTCTCAGCTGCTCTCACGATGCGCTGGAGGCTCTTGCGGCAGGATGCAGTACATGCACCAAACCACACAGTGATGCAGCTGGTCAGGACACTTTCTATGGCACCTCTGTAGAAGGTGCACATGATGGGGGTTGAAGCTCCAGCCCTTTTCAGCTTGCGGAGAAAGTAGAGGCGCTGGTGAGCCTTCTTGGCCAGTGATGCAGTGTTCCTGCTCCAGGACAGGTCCTCTGAGACGTGCACTCCCAGGAACTTGGTGCTGTCCACTCTCTCCACTGCGGTGCTGTTGATGGTCAGAGGGGCATGTTGTGCATCCCTCTTCCTGAAGTCCACAACAATCTCCTTTGTCTTCTCCACGTTGAGAGTGAGATTGTTGTGTCCGCACCACAAGGCCAGGCGGCTCACCTCGTTCCTGTAGTCCGTCTCATCGTTGTTGCTGATGAGACCCACCACTGTTGTGTCGTCCGCAAACTTGATGAAGTGGTTGGAGCTGTATGATGGTGTGCAGTCGTGTGTTAGCAGGGTGAATAGAAGGGGGCTCAGCACACATCCTTGTGGGGCTCCTGTATTCAATGTGATGGTGCTGGATGTGTTATTCCCGACCCGTACTGCCTGTGGTCTCCCGGTCAGGAAGTCTAGCAGCCAGTTACACATTGAGGTGTTCAGCCCCAGACTGTCCAGTTTAAGGATGAGCTGTTGGGGGATGATGGTGTTGAATGCTGAGCTGAAGTCGATGAACAGCATTCTGACATAGGAGTCTTTCGTGTCCAGATGTGTGAGAGCTGTGTGGAGGGCAGAGGAGATGGCATCGTCGGTTGAGCGATTAGGCCGATATGCAAATTGGAAGGGATCCAGGGAGGCAGGGAGGACAGATGTGATGCTTTTCATGACTAGCCGTTCGAAGCACTTCATCAGGATGGGGGTGAGTGCTACTGGACGATAGTCATTGAGGCAGGAGGGCGTTGCCTTCTTTGGGACAGGGATGATGGTGGTGGCTTTGAAACAGGTGGGGACAATGGCCTGACTCAGCGAGATGAGTATAAAAGCTGAACCTCTCACCTGTTGCCAAACCACCAAAAAGCACCAGAGTAGAAAAAGAAGAAGAAGTGTTGCAGCTGGCCAGACTGAATCGCTTCAGTTTTCTCTTATGTGCCATATTTTATCGTCATTCTTTTCCTCTGGACATGGCAAATGTACAAATGAGTTAGCAGAGAACATCAGAGAACAGGTTCGGCTCTTATTTTGATAGTCCACCTCTGCTTTTCAATAAGGAATGTGCATATTAGCTAAATATTTAGGTTTGAGCTAAATATTTAAATTGATGCAGGTTAAATATTTAGCTAGCAAGCTAAATATTTAGCTAATAAGTTAAATATTAAGGTCCAAGCTAAATAATTAGTTAGCAAATTAAAAATTTGTTTTGGAAATTAAATGGTGAGTTTGGAAAATAAATATGTAGGTCCGAGCAAAATATGTAGTTAGTAAATTAAAAACGTATTTTGGAAATTAAAGGTTTAGTTTAGAAAATAAATATTTAAGTCTGAACTAAATATTTAGTATAGTTAGCAAATTAAATATTTATTTTGGAAATTAAATGTATAGTTTGGAAAATGAATATTTATGTCTGAGTTTATCAATCAATCAATCAAGCAATTTATTCATTTCAAATTTTAAAAACACAAGAATACTGTTTACAAAAAACACAATATTTAGTTAACAAATTAAATATTTGTTTTTGAAATTATATGTTTAGCTCTTAAAATAAATATTTAGGTCTGAACTAAATATTTACAGTAGTTAGTAAATTAAATATATGGTTTAGGAATTAAATGTTTAGCTTAGAAATTAAATGTTTAGTTTGGAAATTAAATATTTAGCTTTGACAATAAATATTTAGTTTGGAAATTAAATGTTTAGTTTTGAAAATAAATATTTAGCTCAGAAATTACATATTTAATTTACACCTAAATATGTAATTCACTAACTAAATATTTAACTTGCAAGTTAAATATTTAGTTTGTAAATTAAACATTTATCTTGGACATAAACATTTAGTTTGTGAACTAAATATTTAGTGTGGAGCTAAATATTTAGCTTGCTAACTAAATATTTAACTTTCAAGTTAAATATTTTGTTTGTAAACTAAATATTTAGCTTGTAAATAAATATTTAGTTTGGAACTACTGTATACATTTATAAATGCATGAATAACAGTGAAAATGTGACTTTGATTAAAAAAATCCTTATGAAAGGCTAAATAAACAAAAATATTGCTGTTAATTTTTGACTGTGTAACTTTACAAACAGCACCCCATAGTATATTATATTTCACCTTTGCTTTAAAGGTCCACTGACATGAATTTTTTACTATTCATAAAAATGCTCAAAATATATATATTTTATCATTTAAATATGTTTGTTTTTGCAAACAAAATGATAAATCACTTTAATTTTGCTTTAAAAGTGATTTTGAACTTCAAGCCGTGTTTAATCATGGGAAATCCGATTACACTCGAACGCACCATATGTGATGTCACACTGGGCAGAGGGCTGTGGTGTCTTTAATAGCGGACAATTTAAAACTGGACGAATTTAGCAATCTATGTGAAGATTTGAGCTATTTGTCTTCATTTTGGGAAGCAGAAAATAGTTTGGGTGATGGAACAAGAAACAACAGGATCTAATTTAGGTCTGATGCTGTATCAGACTTCCTTCATGTCGAGCTGCTCATACCTGCGCACTGTGACAAGCCCAGAGCTCTGCCCGGTGTGACATCACAGATGGTGCGTTCGCGTGTAATGGGATTTCCCATGATTAAACACGGCTTGAAGTTCAAAATCACTTTTAAAGCAAAATTAAAGTGATTTATCATTTTGTTTGCAAAAACGAACATATTTAAATGATAAAATATATATATTTTGAGCAATTTTATGAATAGTAAAAAAATCATGTCAGTGGACCTTTAAATAGTAATTTAGTCAAAACACCATCCATGTTACAACACAATCAATAATTTTGTAAAATGGTCTGTGCATAAAATCCTGAAGCACGCTGACTGCTACCTAATGCAAGTAAGACACTAACTACTCGTCTCTTTTTCACATACCAGTAATCCCTTTTCAGATTATTACAACTGTACTGTACTGTTTTCAATGAATGCCTGAAATGTTTATTTTGTGCTTCATTAAAAATCTTTCATTTTTGAAAAATTGATTTTGGCATCTCACATTGGCTTGTTGTGTTTGATTAAATAAGCAACCCAGTTTACAGCCAAGCAAGAAAGTGGAACACATCCAGAAATCTTGCAAAATGACAAAACATATCACCTAAATTGTAAAAATCATTGCACGGGACTTCTTACTGTAGAAATTGTAATTGCTAAGATTATAAAAGAGTATGAATCATAAAGCAATAAAAAATAAAATCAGCCAATTATCTCTGTATCATTACCTCGAGACTTCATCAAGTATATCTTATTGAAGATTACCAGACAGGTAAAAGTGCACTTCTTTATAGTACATTATTGTCACAGGATGGTAGGGCTGTGCGATATGACGATATATATCGTGGGGACGATAGAAACGTGTCTATCGTGCTACTTTCCTTCTATCGTCTCTATCGTGATAAATAAGAATAAAAAAATAACTGTCGCAAAGAAGCTTCATATGGGGTTTTGCGAGATGACGGCGCTGCTTTATGTTTGACGCACGCGCGGGTTTGCGACACATGCTTTACGTTGTTAAACTCGAGAGCAACAGAGCCGCAGGCGCATGAAGCCGGTGTCTCAACAAGGAGAAAACAGCTGCACAGGCAGCCCAAGAAGAATAACTTTTACCAAAAAGAGGGGGAAGCTCACCTTGTTAGCTTCCATTATTTCGCTCCGCTGAAACTCTGAGACAAAATGGGTCCAGAGGACACGAACCCAGAGTCCAACCGAGTCCGAACTCGGGTCCAGTTAACCAATACAAAACAGACCAGAGACACAACAGAACCGCAATCAAACGCAACGTTTTCTCTTTTCTGTTTCTTGCTTTGTTTACTCAAACTTCAGAGCGGATTTCTTCTTCGTGAGTTTCATTAGCAGCTGTTGTTTTACCGCCACCTGCAGGAAAAATTTGGACCAAAGTAGAAAAGGAGTTGTTTGTTTGTTAGTTTATTCATTTTATAATATGAAATACAACAATGTTTGTTTTGTTAGTTTATTCATTTTATAATATGAAATACAACAATTAACGTATTCATAATAGAAAAATTTATAAAATGAAAGGTAGCAGATGAAGAATAAATCTTATAAAATCTGCTCCTTATTCATCTAATAACAGTTCAAACAATATTTTCTATAATAACAAAATAAGTAAATAACTCAGTCAATTTTCAATTCACATATATCACACATTAAATTAGATTCATTTATATTTTTTTAGCAATTCATTTTTTACCAGTTTCTTAAATACAAGGAATGATTTGGCTTCCTTAACATTTGTCATTTGGCATTAAGTCATTCCATAATCGTACTCCTTGAATTAAGGTAGATCTTAGGTAGATCTAGTTTCTACTTTGGTCCAAATTTCCTTGTTCTTTTTGTTCACATTCTTATAATTGTAACTATCCATCCATCCATCCATTTTCTTCCGCTTATCCGGGGTCGGGTCGCGGGGGTAGCAGCCTAAGTAGGGAGGCCCAGACTTCCCTCTCCCCAGCCACTTGGAGCAGCTCCTCTGGGGGAATCCCAAGGCGTTCCCAGGCCAGCCGAGAAACATAGTCCCTCCAGCGTGTCCTGGGTCTTCCTCTGGGTCTCCTCCCGGTGGGACATGCCCGGAACACCTCACCAGGGAGGCGTCCAGGAGGCATCCTAACCAGATGCCCGAGCCACCTCAACTGGCTCCTCTCGATGTGGAGAAGCAGCGGCTCTACTCCGAGTCCCTCCCGGATGACTGAGCTTCTCACCCTATCTCTAAGGGAGAGTCCAGCCACCCTGCGGAGAAAACTCATTTCAGCCGCTTGTATCCGAGATCTTGTTCTTTCGGTCATAACCCAAAGCTCATGACCATAGATGAGGGTGGGAACGTAGATCGATCGGTAAATTGAGAGCTTTGCCTTTTGACTCAGCTCTCTCTTCACCACGACAGACCGGTACAGCGCCCGCTTCACTGCGGACGCTGCACCTATCCGCCTATCGATCTCACGCTCCAGTTTTCCCTCATTCGTGAACAAGATCCCGAGATACTTAAACTCCTCCACTTGGGTAAGGACCTCCTCCCCGACCCGGAGAGGGCACGCTACCCTTTTCCGGCTCAAGACCATGGCCTCGGATTTGGAGGAACTGATCCTCATCCCGGCCGCATCACATTCAGCTGCAAACCGCTCCAGCGAAAGCTGTAGATCACGAGCTGATGAAGCCAATAGGACCACATCATCTGCAAAAAACAGAGAAGCGATTCTAAGGCCACCAAAACGGATCCTCTCAACACCTTGGCTGCGCCTAGAAATTCTGTCCATAAAAGTTATAAACAGAATCGGTGACAAAGGGCAACCTTGGCGGAGTCCAACTCTCACCGGAAACGAGCCTGACTTACTGCCAGCGATGCGGACCAAGCTCTGACACCGGTCGTACAGGGACCTAACAGCCCATATCAAAGGGCCTGGTACCCCATACTCCCGGAGTACCCGCCACAGAACCCCTCGAGGGACGCGGTCGAATGCCTTTTCCAAGTCTACAAAGCATGGGAGTTTGTAACTATCTGTAGTAAAATAATAAAATAAAAAAACTTTGGTCCAAATTTTTCCTGTACACACACACACACATCGTGTTGTATATATCGTGATATATATCGTTATCGTGATATAAAAAAGTCCATATCGTGATATATGATTTTTTCCATATCGCCCAGCCCTACAGGATGGCTTTAAAAAATACATTATCTCTTATTTTATATTGTGTAACACTTGATTTGTGGGACAATCTGTGTTAGAAATAGTCTGTATTATTTTTGGATTATTTAAATAAGATCATATTCTTTGGAATTTGTACACCTGATTAAATTCCCTTTAATTTTTGCACCAACTGCTGTCATTTGTTCACGTTGTAGGATTTTAGGTACTGGTCAGTTTACTGACTACCATATTCCAAATGAAAGTTTGAGCAGATTTTATCTGACCCAAATTCTTTGCATTTAATTTTAACGAGTTCTCTCTTTTTTGGATTTAAACAGATTAAATGTGACCAGACAAGATGTAACTCACGAGAAACGTCAACTTATGTTGATTCACCAGGAGATGAACCTTTTATTGACAGAATCATAAAAGTACATCAAACATTTGTATTGAGATTAGCTCTGATTTAGATTTCATATAAACTACTGTAGACAAGATTCAAATTGAAACAACAGACAAGTTAAGGGTCTTATATTAACTTTTCTGCAGGCACATTAACTTACAAGTTTACTGGCTTAGAAAAATAAGTTTAGGATGAAGAATGGAATGAAAGATAAGAGGGAGTGAAGAGGAAAATATCTTGATATGGTGACCAGAAACCATGGCAGTTCCTCGGTAGCTTCCGCTCGACTTTGGTCGAATGGCCATCAACGTTTTACCTGTGCGAAGATTTTTGGTCTCAGCCCGGCAAACTAGTCCCAGCCTTATTAACCGTTCTGCTACGGTTTACAGGCGACCAGCGTCCAGTTCCAGTGGCTCGCTACAAGTCGGCTTCCTCTTCTCCGGGGTAACAGCTTCAGCTCCGGTGTGGTTTTTCAAGATAAGAGATCATTTGAAGGAAATTCCTTCAAATGGAGCGTTTCAGCTCGAGGTCGGGTTTCACAGCGAGCTTGCTATAAACACCTTGCTGATAGAACGAAGTCATTGGCGTTTGACTGGCGTTCAACCAGCTATCAGGAGAAGAACATAGTTTGAGTTCCCTCGTAAACTGAAGCAAGACAGGAAGTTAGGGTTTTATGTAGAGGGCTTAACCCCGTCAAATCCACCCCGCTGATTGGTTGTTCACCAAAAATAACGGAGTGACTTTGCAGGTCAGCGAGTTGAAGTCTGAAGGACAGGCAGGACAACTGTATAGATAAACAGACAGACAGAGTTGCCAGTAAAGTGATGATTATGTCTAACTCATAGACAAAGCTGAGAAGTTTCACTTAATGCATACCCTGAACTGTGCCATAGTTTTAAGCACTATCGTACTGCAGAATAAACCAGCATATTAAGAGTGACAACTCATGTTAATAACAGATTATCATAAAATGGCAAAAGTTATTACTGTTGATCAATTCTGAATTAAACAAAGTAACAATTAAAAAGAGTCTCTTGTGACTTATTTGTGTTCTGATTCAAACTAAACTGGAATAAAACAGTGATTTTGTCCTTCACTGTAGGTTTTCAGAGAAAAGGAAATTCACTTGAGAGCTTCAGTGTAAAGGTGAATTCAGGTGTTTTCACCAACAGTTTCAGAGACCAGGGTGTTCCATTAAAATGTGTAAATAAATGAAAAAGGCAGCTTGTCTTCCAATGTATGTTCATGTTGACCCCAGAGTTCGGAGATTTCACAACATTTTTTTTTTTATTCCAATGGCAAGCCATGATCCCTGCAGCTGCACGCCAGGACGAATCTGCATCACGGGATGTTATGCGTTCGGAAAGGTGGAAGTTGAAAGGAGCTGGAAATAATAAATAAAGACAGCAGCGTTCAGTTTCCATTTGATTCCTGCTGCGTTCTCGTGACACCTTCGGCTTTTATTTTAAATAATTTTAAGTTTGCGCCTGAATGTTTGGGAATGTACACGCTGCTGTGATTTGAGAACCTCCTGTTGTGACCATGCTGAATCATTCAGAACATGTTTTATAGGCGGCAGAGTTTATCTTTTATTCACACACATGTCCTCCAGCTATAGTCTGAGCGAGGAATCCCCAGCTGAAAATGGCACATGTGGTGTTAATGTATGCCTCTCTTTGTTCTGTCCTTTTGACAACTCACTTTGTTGTTGTTGTTTTGTTTGTTGGTCTGTGTGGACGTGCCATTATTATTCTGCATGTATTCTCCTGTGTGTACGCGTGGGTAGATTGTGGCCCAATGTGCTCAATTGTGCACGCCTTATGTAAAAATGTGCCATACAGGGGAAAATATGCTTGATTGTTTATATGTTAAATGTATTTTCAACAATTAGAGCAAATAAATGAACATTTTATTGTTTTTAGTTTTGTTCCATTACGTTTGCCGTTTAGTTCCTCATTCTGTTTAATTCCCCTTCATGGCAATTTAGCAAAGCTTTCATTCTATTAGTATATTTGATTGCTTAGTTGATGACTAATAAAGATAAAGTAAGCTTCATTCTGAAGAAAGTAATGCATTGAGAATCTAAAGCAGGCTTGCTTCAATAAATTCAGTCTCAGATTTATCATCTAAGTCAATTTAGCGCCTTCTCCCTGACCAGAAATCATGTGTTATCCAGGTTTTGGCCAAGTTTCCAGAGTGGCACTGATTTTGAAAACACAAATGACCTCATTTTGGGATCCTGGAGAAAAGAAAATAGTGGGGTTTCGGTTCAGCGGACACACTTTGGATGAATCTTTTATTTAATCTCATTATTCCTTGAGTGGATTAAAAATGATGTGGGCTGACATCTGCTCTGATAATGTCATCTTTTGGTATTTTCCATAAAGTGAGACAAATGGACAATCTCCTTCTTCACTTGCCCTCTCCTCTTGCTGATGTTGTACATGTTGGCTCTGTGTGCTAAGAGCAGTGTCCAAGATGAGCTTTGTATGATGGCAAGGAATCAAACCGAGAAGCCGAGAATGCAAGTCCTAATAAATCTCTGCATAATTACCATTTATTAATACAGAACATGTAAACAAAATCATTGGACAAAACTGTTAAAGCCATGTATTGTAATTATTATTGTAAGAAAGAAAATTTAAAAAAAGGCTTCTGACCTCCTGGGGCTTAATTATTGCCGCTTGCAACTGTCATGAGCACAGGCATCACCGTGATAAACAAAGCACCTTGATTTTCACACACTCTCCAGCATTTAAATGAAGTGATTTTATTTATTCTTTTTTCCCTGCTGGAATACATGTTTAATACAAATGAGTCATCAGTCATTATTGTCTATATGGGAGAGCTACTTAACATTTTCTGCTGCATATGGTGAATTTTGTATACAAAAAAGTATGTACATTTCAAGCTGATATCACAGAAAACATGCATAAAACATGATGGGAAATAAACTTCTATAGGACTTTGCATTTGCATATGCTCAGTATGGAAATGTCAGAAGCCAAAATTGAAAAGGGGAAGGCAGAGGCTGCAGCAACATACATTGCATAACCTTAATACAATAATATGTCAATTTATTCTGGTAAAACTCCAAAAATTAATGTGCAGACCTGTGCATTGGCACAATATAGTCTCTTAAACTCCCCACTATAGCCTATTGGTGGTGCCCACATACAGGTGGTCCCCGACTTACGAGCGAGTTCCGTACCTCCGAGTAGCTCGTAACATGAAAATCTTGTAAGTCCGTACTGACCTTTAATGACCTTTATATAACACATCAGCCGCCACTGAACACTTACATGTAGGTAATTACATGTAATGTAGGCATTTCAACTATCCTAACACTTTAAAATACTTTTAAACAATTTAAAACATTTATAAAAAATATAAAAAATTAATTTCTTACTTTGAGCGGCAGCTTCTCTCGTCTGTTTGCCTGTTAGCTCCAGCTGTTAGCTCCGCTGCGTTACGTCCGAGCTTCACAGCTTGCTTCAGCACCACGCAGTTTAAACTGTTTACAGGAAGGACTGTTAGAATTTTAACTTCATACATTTGGAGACAGAAAAAGTTTTAATAACTTACCGAAAGCCGTCTGCGCGCGCCGCCTTTAGCATCACCTGTTAGCATTAGCCCCTCCGAAACAGGCTGCTGTTGTCCACAGCTACGGGCAGTCCGGTTTATCTGCACCTCCAAAAGGCTGTCGGCTTTGTTATTCCAAGCTGGCTCAGTGTCCCCCGATATCTTCGGCTTCCAGCCCGACATCGATCCGAGCTCCAGGAACCTCTGATCGCACAAAGCCGGCTGTCGAGGCTGCAGCTCCGGTGGAGCATGTTAGCATGTTAGCCTTAGCTCATACCATGAGCTGCTGGTCTCGCGCGGCGCTGTGGGAGCGATCGGCGGAGCGATCGCGGCTGCTGCTCCAGTCCTGAGACATTCACAGAGTTCAGCGAGTGTTTCCAGTTAATTTATCCGTATGAGGCATCCTCTTATGGGAGAAACAGTCCTCCAAAGCCGGCTGCCGAGTGCCGAGACTCTGGAACTAAAGAATGTAAAATGGCGGAGGCGGTATTTCCGGCTCCTGGTTCCCGCAGGAAGTTGTTCAAAAAAGCATACAATTATTATTTTTTTTTAAATAACAATGATACTTTACGTATATATAAAGCCATTTAAAACAACCACAGCTGCAACAAAGTGCTGTACATATGAAATTAAGAACATTTAAACACAATTTATTTATTTTTTAAACGTCATATTTTTATTAATTATGATTATCTCGTAAAGTCGGATCCTCGTAAGTCCAGACGCTCGTAAGTCGGGGACCACCTGTATGTGCATGGAACTGTTTACAGCACTTCAATATAAATTAAATCAAAACTGTTAATTTACTTTTGAAATTATGACCCAAGTGATCGGTTTCAGCTTTTATTCTCTTTGCATTATGATGTCTTGGAGTGACGCAAGTTCAGCCTTGTGCATTCAGTAACAGCAACCATAATACATGTATGTGTGCTCCAAATCACTGCTCTGTGTGTGTTCATGTGTCACAAGTACAATCAGTTTTAATGGCAGTAAGGAAACTTTAAAAAGTTACGCTCCCCTGCCAAGATCTTGTTAAATTCTGCCGTAGAGCTGTATAGAGCATTCAGACTAGAAACACGACAAACCAGCATGGAGTATGCATGCCCCAAGACAGGAGGCCCCAGCAGCAAGTAATTAAAACTGCCCTGAACATTACCGTGAGGTCATGTGCCTGCACAAAGCCCAAAGGATGCTAAAAGACAAAAACCTGTCCGAAGCACAGCTTGTACACCTTGCTGCAGTTTGATAAGTGATTCAAAAGCATCCACAGCAGACTATTTTCAGGCTGCGAGGCTTCAATAAAACACCAACAAAGACTTATTTGTATTTTTACGATGCAGCATCTGGTAGAATATTATTCACTGAATTAAAACCTTTCTTTGTTTTGCTTTCTATTATTTGCTATGGTTGTGTTTGTGGCTGATCCCCCCAAAAAAATCCATCCGTTCATCCAATTTTTTTCCTCACTTTCATTTCTGGGTCACAGGTGAGTTGGTGCATATCTCCATCAGTTGCTGTGCAAGAGGCGAGGTACACCCTGAACAAGTCGCAAGACTATCACGTGCCACATAAAGACAAACGAGATGAACTCTCGTTCAAACCTAGTCAGGGGAATTTAGGTGAAGGTTATGGATGTTTATCAGTAACTAATGTTAGCTTAATGTGTGAGAGTTAGAGAGTTGTTTTGTCTCCTTAGAGAGGAGCCTGTAGGCATAGGCGTAGCCAGGATTTCATGAGAGGCGGTTCGTTTAAATAAAAAGTGGACCTGGATAAAGCAACACGCCTTGGTGGTTCACTGGAAGAGCATCGGTTTGCCACTCCAAACTTTATCTTGAGTTGGGTTCGATCCCCACGTGGTTGAACTTATTTTACGTTTGTCTTTTATTGGATAAAAAAAAGGAGTTTGCGTTAACCCGAACCCCCCTTCGCTACGCGTGTAATGTAGGCCAGGGGTCTGCAACCTTTATGATCAAAAGAGCCATTTCTGCCCCTTTGTTCACTAAATTAAATGTTTCCGGAACCACAGTACCTACTACAACTGGGATTCTCAACTGGTGGCCCACATACCAGTTTATTGGAGGGTGCTTTTCTAGTCAGTAGGGGCGATTTTATAAACTAAAAATATATAATGATTTTTAACATTTATTGATACGTTTACATTTTAAGAAGAAAAAAAGATGATATTCTTGTAAAGAAGGAAAAAAATAATATGGTTTTTGCCCAATTTCGAAAAACTAAATCAATAAACTATGCAGGGCTATGTGATTTTTAATTTTTTATTTTTTTGTAGAAAGATTAAGTATCCTATGTTGAAGAAATAAAGCATAAAGTGAAAGTTAGTATGTTCAAGGTTCAAGTTTCTTTATTGTCATTTGCATCACATGTGGCACATGAGGTGGAACGAAATTGTGCACTCAAGGTCCCCCAAAAATAGCTAAATTATGAAGTTTAACAATGAAACAGTATACAGTATAACGATCTAAGATAGACACTAAACTATAATAATGTACAGGTAGTCCCCGACTTACGAGCGAGTTCCGTTACAACGAGTTGCTCGTAACATGGAAATCTCGTAATTCGGAACGACCGCCACGTGTCTCGTAAGTCCGGAATTTCGCTCGTAAGTTGGAACGGTTTTGCTAGCGCGACTACGAACACTCGTTTTTCATCGAAAAGCTGCTTACGAGTGCATAAAAATGATCGGAAACGTGTGTCCACATGTTTAGCTAACGAACTGTGGTGAAAAAACACAGAAAAACTATTTTTTGCGTTTTTTCCAAAAATTTGCCAGCTCGTAAGTCCGGGACCTCGTAGGTCAGAGCGCTCGTAAGTCGGGGACTACCTGTAATATAATATGATGTATTAAACAGCAGCCGGAACATGACATGTTATGTACCTTGTAATGTTTCTAGTATTCACATATTTGCAAAAGAAATTACAGGAAAGCTGCTAAAACTAGCCCTTTTAGTTGTAACAACCAATAAAATTCAGTTTTCGTCAAAGCTTGAAAGAGCCGCTGCAGAGGGACCATGGAGCTGCATGTGGCTCCAGAACCGTAAGTTGCAGACCCCTGCTGTAGGCGCACGGTGACACACCTGATAAACTGCAAGGCCTTCTTCAAGTCTGTAAGCTGGAAAGCCGAGGTCGTCTTGGCCTCGCCTCTGTCTGACAAGTAAAGCTTTTCAACGTTTGGCACAGATTTTCACTGACGAGGCTAAAAGCATGTAACATTTGTACCTCTGTGAAAGCTTCCTGGCAAGTAAAGACCGGTTTAGAAATCTTTTCGTGTCCTCAGAGTGGCTTATTTGAATAAACAGATGATGAAAGGATATTTATTTTATCCAACGCCAAGGGACAGTTTAGAGTTCCCAATAAACCCAACATGCATATTTGAGTTTATGGGAATAAATTGGGAATTCTCTGAGAAAACCCAAGAGACAGAACATGCAAACTCCATCCAGAAAGGCTCCTGACCGGGAAGCAAACTTGTAACCGTCTCGCTGTGAGGTGACAGCTCTATAACCACTGCCCAGTTGTGCCATCTGACCAAAATAATAATATACAGATTTAAACTCTAGTTCACCTCCTGTGCTCTCCTGTTGTCTAGAAATCACTTCAGTGACCAGCACTGATATGAAGCAATAAAGTAAACGTGAGATGGAGTTGCCCTTTTCATTTAATTTATTTGGCCATTCATACATCTATTCACGTCCCCTCTTACCCTCTTTGCACCCATTAAGACTGAAGCTTCACGTTTTTCATCTTCATCTTAATGCAATTCATAGACCTACATTCTACACCAGAGTTGCCGTAGCAACATAGTCCACCCGCCATCCCCGAGATGCTGAAAGATCAATAGAGTATCCTCGACGGCGAGGCAAGAAGAGCTCTGGCACAGATGGTCCGCTGAGAAACCATGTGCTTTGTGTCCCAGTTAGCATCTGAATACTAAGTCAGCCCAGCAAAGCTGTCACTGTAATACATTTTTTAAAAGTGCAACTGTCTCTCATAAAGGTATCTGACACACGAAAATGTTCATGTGCATTGCTATTGATTTTACAGTGTAGTTGGCTTAAAAACAAAATTTATTTTGGCACACGGTTAAGAGGCGTTGCTAAATAAATACACTTGTCCACGAGGGCTTTAAAGGTTTTCTTAAACTTGGTGTGCAATTTTTTTCACATGTACAGAATACTCGTGACTAATCGTAGAGAAGACTGCGTGTGCATGTTGTACTCCACTGCTTTAGTCTTGCAGCTCAACCTGCAGAGTCAGAACAATGAGACAAGAAGGTGCAAACACAAACCAAGAAAATATCTGGGCTCAGCATTCTTTCCAAATGCCGTTTAATGGTTACGACGACCAACGCAGAATAAAGTAGGAGCAGCGATGTGGGAACTGGGTAAAATTGGTCAACAGTCTTTGATAAACTCTCCCACTGGTTTGGGCTCGTGCTTCAAGCTGTTCCACTGGCCTTGGATAGTGATATCATAGGACGCCAGATTTTAATGAGAACTCTGATTGGACAGTGGTATTTCATAGATAACGAGATGCCCTGTTGTCTGCCAGTTTTTGCCAACTAGACAGCAGTGTCTGTGTGTTTACTACAGTGTGTGCTAGAGGAAAGGAAAAGACAACAGGATTTACAGCACTGCCTGGCAAATCCACTATGGATCAGTGTAAAATGATTGGAAACCAGTGGCAGTATCTTACCTCTCCTTCTTTTATAAACGTGGATAATCATAAGATCAGGATAACAAATATCTTTTGAAGTTGGGTCATGTGGAAAGTTTATGAACAGTCATTAATTTATCTGTTGTAGACAGCTCAGAATGATTTCAGTTGGGAGGAATAGACCCAACGAACAAACTTTTGTTCTGGTCCAAGCATGGTCGGAACTAAAGTGGATTACTGTACTGTTGTCTTAACACTTTTATAGTGGTTCATGCTAACGCCATTTTTAAAGCTTTCCATCATGGTCAGTTTTACATTAGATGGCTATTTTAACTGAAATATCATGATGTTCCTGCTGGGAGTGCTTCGGTTCAGTTCATCGCTTTGAATTTGTTTTGAGCCCACTTAAAGTAGTCATTGTCTAATCAATCTGTTCAGAATTGTTCTATAAAATGATGTTGTTTAAAGAGCTCTCTACTACTTTTTCACAGAATAACACTTCAAAAAAAGGTGAACTATTGTTTTATGTTTAAGGGCTGAACCTTAACAATAAATCAATAATACACACAGGGCCGGATTTAGGAGGATTGGGGCCCCTGGGCTTGAGTCAACATGGGGGCCCATATATATACCGGTATATACACACACACATTATATATATATATATTATCTACAGTGACGGCTGGTATCAGTGGGCTAGGAGGGCTAAGCCCTCCCTCCTGGCATTTACAATAAATATTTTAAAATAAACAACTTAAAAATAACAACTTCAAAATTAGTACATTTTAGAAATAATGTCACATTTTGTTAAATTTACAACAAAACTGGTGTCAAACCGCCTGGGAAAAATCCCAGGGTCGTTCCAAAGGGTCAAATTCTGACAGCCCCGTCTTGTCAGTGTTCCTTCATGGTTCAGAATGATTGACAGACATCTTGCCACGCCCCTTCGTATTGCGGCTCATTGGGGCTAATTCTGTTCAGCCCAGGGTCAGCCCACAGCCACAGGATTCAACGAATGAGGTCGGACGTGCCTCAGCGCGAGTGTATGTGGGCGTGGTTTGGTGTTGACTGAGAAGATGCGATGGTGAGCAATATTAGTATAAACGAGGTGGATTATTTAATCAATAACCCCTTTTCCTCAATGTTTATTGAGGAAAAACTGGAGGTGAAGAGGTTGGGGCCAGACAAACCTGAGGATATTCAAATCCAGCAAAGAGAAAACCTGGCTGGATATTAATTCAGCTTGGTTAAAATAATATCAACCTGTCAGTTTATTTTTATTCTTCTTATAGTTCACTCTGCGTTGTGTTTAATGATGACCAGAAGACAAGTGTTGAACTGAATGCTGTTTAATCTGCATAATCTCGTTTTCATCACATGTACCACATGCGGTGCAAATGACAATAAAGACTCTCTGAA
The DNA here is from genome assembly GCA_038048925.1 of Garcialebias charrua. Lineage (NCBI taxonomy): Eukaryota > Metazoa > Chordata > Actinopteri > Cyprinodontiformes > Rivulidae > Garcialebias > Garcialebias charrua. The sequence continues at coordinate 16,594 of JBBPBX010049076.1, forward strand.
AAACATGCACTGGTCATAATCTGGGCTCATCGCAGCTGGTACAGAACCTGCTCGTCTTCTCATTGAATGGACCTGCTGTAATACACCTGCAACATTCCCCTGTCTAAACGGGAGCTTATACATGCACAAGAGAGTTCTTTAAATTATTTTTCAAAGATTAGAAATATGACCAATTTGTAAACAACAGTAAAATAAAACTCGCTCGCACATGTCGGTTCAGAAGTGCAGGTGGATGGAGCACATTGTATAAACAAAAATCAGCTGTTCTGACCGAAACTTCAAAATAATGAGCCACTCACACACTCCTTCATGAAAATTAACACCAAACAAAACTGAGTTGAATATGAAGTCTTCTTGAATCCTCTAGGGTTGGGTCAAACTTCACTGCAGGAAGCCCCAAAACATCCCATCCTGGACAAACTCTGGAGCTCCACTGGTCCATTCTGCTGTGTCTCTCCGCCTGCTTCACCTGCCACCCCACCCTCTACTGTCAAACTCATGTCTCTTTTTTTAAGTTTGGGAAAGGCTGTGACCCAGTTTTCTCTGTGGACTTTGAGGATAAAATACACATCTACAAGCCATTCTTAATAATACAAACATTTTATTTGCATTTCATTTACAGGACCGTATTTAGGTTTTATCCTCACCCTTTTTTTCACAAAAGACTTTATCTTAATGTGATGTCACAGATCAAATAGTCATCACAACCCAATGTCTTTGATGTGAAAAATGACAATGTCAATTTATAGCAGTTTTTTTTAATAGGATGCGTCTGTTGTTGAAATTCAATCGGCAGCATACAGTATATATATATAT
>JBBPBX010049077.1:0-13121 GCA_038048925.1 Garcialebias charrua
AAAATCATCTGGTCTCTCTGTGCATAAGCAGGCATATAAAGAACATCAGAAAGCGTACGCCTATTCTCTTAAAGAAGCACGCTCCAAATATTATTCTAACATCATCAACACCTGCCCTGGAAACTCTAAACAGCTCTTCTCCACAATAACTCGTCTGCTTAATCCCATTAAACAAACTCTTGAGGACTCTGCTCAAAAATGCGACCTGTTTCTTTCGTCTTTTAAAACCAAAGTTGACACTATCAGATCTCAGCTCCACAACCTCCCTGTTCTCAGTGTGCCACCTACCCGTCTGCATTCTGGGACCCTAAACAGCTTTGACGAAGTTGTTCAGAGTGAGGTGGAGGCCATCATCAAGAAAATGAAGCCTTCATCCTGCGCCCTGGATCCTTTCCCCTCGTCTCTCATAAAAACCAATCACTCTGCAATAGGCCCACTAATCACTCAAATAATAAATCAGTCTCTACAATCTGGTCATGTTCCACTGCCTCTAAAAACTGCCATCATTAGGCCTCTTCTGAAAAAATCTAATTTGGATCCCGACATTTTTTCTAATTACCGCCCAATTTCACACCTCCCTTTTCTGTCTAAAGTGCTGGAAAAAGCTGTTGCTGCTCAGCTGCAGGACCACCTACAACAACACTCCCTGTATGAGAAGTTCCAGTCTGGATTCAGGGCAGCTCACAGTACAGAGACTGCATTGCTGAGGGTTACCAATGATGTCCTCTTGGCTGCTGACACTGGCTCTCCCTCCATCCTTGTCCTCCTTGACCTCACTGCAGCCTTCGACACTGTGGACCATAGTATCCTCCTCCACCGTCTTCATGTGGAGGTCGGTCTCTGCGACACCGTCCTGGACTGGTTCAAATCTTTCCTCTCCAATAGGCTGGAATGTGTTAGTCTTGGCAACGCCACGTCCCAGACAGTCTGTGTCTCCTGTGGTGTCCCTCAGGGGTCGGTTCTGGGGCCCCTGCTGTTTTCCCTTTACATGCTGCCTTTAGGTCAAATTATTAATCAGTTCAACATTTCTTTTCACTGTTATGCCGACGATACACAGCTTTACATCAGGACTGGAGCATCCTCATCTTCCACCTTGTCATCTCCATCTTCACTCACTGCCCTCTCTGCCTGCCTGGAGGCAATTAGGGCATGGATGAATCAGAACTTTCTTCAATTAAACTGCTCCAAGACTGAGGCCATACTGATTGGCACCCCTCACCAGGTACAAACATCTCCTATAACAACACTTTCCTTTTCTGGACAAGACATCCCCCTCTCCACCTCTGTTACTAATCTTGGAATAAAAATGGACTCCAATCTTACATTTGAAAATCACATTAAGCTTCTGTTTAAAACTTGCTTCTTCCATCTTCGAAACATCTCCAGACTTCGCCCATCCCTAACTTTTTCCGATGCTGAGAAGCTCGTCCATGCTTTTGTCTCCTCCAGGCTCGACTACTGCAACTCCCTGTTTATTGGAATCCCTGGCAAAAACCTTCAGAAACTTCAATATATTCAAAACAGTGCAGCAAGGATCTTGTTGAGAGTTCGTAAATTTGAACATATTACGCCCATTCTCCATAACCTTCATTGGCTTCCTGTCGCCTACAGAATTCAGTACAAAACTGCTCTCATTACACATCAATGCTTACATGGAGCTTCACCAGATTATCTGAAGGATATTCTTATTCCATACTCATCCACCCGGTCGCTGCGGTCACAGAACAGTAATCTCCTTCACATTCCGAGAACCAAATTAAGGACCATGGGAGACCGGGCTTTCAGTGTGGCTGCCCCCCGCCTGTGGAACTCTCTTCCTGACTGTCTGAGAGCCCCACAGTCTGTGGTTGACTTTAAGAGCGGCTTGAAGACCTTTCTTTTCAACCGAGCATACTCTACCTCCTCATGATTCTACTTTTGATCTTAGTTGATACTGTTATTGATTTTACTTGTTTTATTACTTGTTTTATTGACATTTAATTCTGTTGCACTTTGTAGCACTTTGAGATTTTCATTAATGAAAAGTGCGTTATAAATTGAATTCATTATTATTATTATTATTATTATTATGTTTGTGCCTATGCGCCAAACGGCAGCGCAGATTACCCACCCTTTTTGGAGTCCTTGGAGGGGGTATTGGAGAGTGCGCCTCCTGGGGACTCCCTTGTTCTGCTGGGGGACTTCAACGCTCACGTGGGCAATGACAGTGAGACCTGGAGGGGTGTGGTTGGGAGGAACGGCCCCCCTGATCTGAACCCGAGTGGTGTTTTGTTGTTGGACTTCTGTGCTCGTCATGGATTGTCCATAACGAACACCATGTTCAGGCATAAGGGTGTACATATGTGCTCTTGGCACCAGGACACCCTAGGTCGCAGTTCGATGATCGACTTTGTTGTTGTCTCATCTGATCTGCGGCCGCATGTCCTGGACACTCGGGTGAAGAGAGGGGCGGAGCTGTCAACTGACCACTACCTGGTGGTGAGTTGGCTCCGATGGTGGGGGAGGATGCCGGTCAGACCTGGCAGACCCAAACATATTGTGAGGGTCTGCTGGGAACGTCTGGCAGAGTCTCCCGTAAGACAGAGCTTTAACTCCCACCTCCGGGAGAGCTTTGAACACGTTCCGAGGGAGGCGGGGGACATTGAGTCCGAGTGGGCCATGTTCCGCGCCTCTATTGTCGAGGTAGCTTATCAGAGTTGTGGCCGCAAGGTTGTTGGTGCCTGTCGTGGTGGCAACCCTCGAACCCGGTGGTGGACACCGGTGGTGAGGGATGCTGTCATGCTGAAGAAGGAGTCCTATTGGGCCTTTTTGGCCTGTGGGACCCCGGAAGCAGCAGATAGGTACCGACAGTCCAAGCGGCATGCGGCTCGGGTGGTTGCTGAGGCAAAAACTCGGGCGTGGGAGGAGTTCGGAGAGGCCATGGAGAATGACTTCCGTACGGCTTCGAGGCGATTCTGGTCCACCATCCGGCGTCTCAGGGGGGGAAAGCGGTACGCGACCAACACCATTTATGGTGGGGATGGCGTGCTGTTGACCTCAACTCGGGATGTTGTGAGTCGGTGGGCGGAATACTTCGAAGACCTCCTCAATCCTACTGGCACGTCTTCCACTGAGGAAGCGGAGCCTGGGGACTTTGGGTCGGGCTCTCCAATCTCTGGTGCTGAGGTCACCGAGGTGGTTAAAAAGCTCCGCGGTGGCAGGGCTCCGGGGGTGGATGAGATTCGCCCTGAGTTCCTTAGGGCTCTGGATGTTGTGGGGTTGTGTTGGCTTACGCGACTCTGCAATATCGCGTGGACATCGGGGGCAGTTCCCTTGGATTGGCAGACTGGGGTGGTGGTTCCTCTATTCAAAAAGGGGGACCGTAGAGTGTGTTCCAACTATAGGGGGATCACACTCTTAAGCCTCCCTGGTAAGGTCTATTCAGGGGTTCTGGAGAGGAGGGTCCGTCGGATAGTCAAACCTCGGATTCAGGAGGAACAGTGTGGTTTTCGTGCTGGTCGTGAAACACTGGAACAGCTCTACACCCTCAGTAGGGTCCTGGAGGGTACGTGGGAGTTTGCCCAACCAGTTTACATGTGCTTTGTGGACTTGGAAAAGGCATTCGACCGCATCCCTCGGGGGGTTCTGTGGGGGTACTCTGGGAGTATGGGGTACCAGGCCCATTGATATGGGCTGTTAGGTCCCTGTACGACCGGTGTCAGAGCTTGGTCCGCATTGCCGGCAGTAAGTCAGGCTCGTTTCCGGTGAGAGTTGGACTCCGCCAAGGTTGCCCTTTGTCACCGATTCTGTTCATAACTTTTATGGACAGAATTTCTAGGCGCAGCCAAGGTGTTGAGAGGATCCGTTTTGGTGGCCTTGGAATCGCTTCTCTGTTTTTTGCAGATGATGTGGTCCTATTGGCTTCATCAGTCGTGATCTACAGCTTTCGCTGGAGCGGTTTGCAGCCGAGTGTGATACGGCCGGGATGAGGATCAGTTCCTCCAAATCCGAGGCCATGGTCTTGAGCCGGAAAAGGGTAGAGTGCCCTCTCCGGGTCGGGGAGGAGGTCCTGCCCCAAGTGGAGGAGTTTAAGTATCTCGGGGTCTTGTTCACGAATGAGGGAAAACTGGAGCGTGAGATCGATAGGCGGATAGGTGCAGCATCCGCAGTGAAGCGGGCGCTGTACCGGTCTGTCGTGGTGAAGAGAGAGCTGAGTCGAAAGGCAAAGCTCTCAATTTACCGATCGATCTACGTTCCCACCCTCATCTATGGTCATGAGCTTTGGGTTGTGACCGAAAGAACGAGATCTCGGATACAAGCGGCTGAAATGAGTTTTCTCCGCAGGGTGTCTGGACTCTCCCTTAGAGATAGGGTGAGAAGCTCAGTCATCCGGGAGGGACTCGGAGTAGAGCCGCTGCTTCTCCACATCGAGAGGAGCCAGTTGAGGTGGCTCGGGCATCTGGTTAGGATGCCTCCTGGACGCCTCCCTGGTGAGGTGTTCCGGGCATGTCCCACCGGGAGGAGACCCAGAGGAAGACCCAGGACACGCTGGAGGGACTATGTTTCTCGGCTGGCCTGGGAACGCCTTGGGATTCCCCCAGAGGAGCTGCTCCAAGTGGCTGGGGAGAGGGAAGTCTGGGCCTCCCTACTTAGGCTGCTACCCCCGCGACCCGACCCCGGATAAGCGGACGGAAATGGATGGATGGAAGTTCCTCCGTTTTTCATTTCAAGGGACCTGTTTTTAGTACAACCGCCTGCCTTTTGGGTATGCGCTCGCCTCATGCACATTCTCAAAATGCATGGAGGCAGCTCTCCAGCCGTTTCGAATGAGAAGGATAAAATCCAGTTTTATCTGGATGACCTCCTGCTGTTATTTTGGTCCAGAAAAGAGGCAGTGACAAAAACAGTTATTTTAGTGAAACATCTGTCTCATCTGGGATTCACCATAAATTGGGAGAAGAGCTCTATAATTCCGTTTCAGCGAATTACATTCCTGGGAGTGAATCTAAACTCAGTGAACAAGACAGCTGCCCTGTCAGAACAGAGGAAGTAATCCCTGACGTCACTGCTTCAGTTCGTCCAGCCTTTCTGGTTCAATCGACTGAAAGTCGACCCTGTACGTCACAAACGGCATCTGATCACTATCCCCCCATGGGAGTGGATCTGAACAACTGGGGGAATTCCCTAAACTTGTCAGAGGGAGTTCCCCTGGGCAAAGTGACATCATTCAGACGCGTCCCTCTCCGGCTGGGGAGGGACCTTTCTGTCACAAACGATAGGAGGTATGTGGCCGACCGGCACGTCTTCTCATTAAAATGTACTGGAACTTCTCACAGTACAGAAAGTTCTCAGACATTTTGCCCCGCTGGTTCAGGATCATCACGTGATGATCCACACAGACAACAGAACTGTAGCAGCATACATAAATCGCCAAGGAGGCGTGCGTTCAGCCCAGCTGCTGAACACAGCAAGGAAACTGCTCTACTGGGCACACACACACTTACGTTCAATCAAAGCAGTTTACATCCCAGGCGTTCAAAACAGGGGAGCAGATATTATGTCAAGAGGAGGTCCTCTGGACAGGGATTGGTCTCTTCTTCCAAATCTAATCTCACAAATCTGGAGCAGGTTTGGGAGAGCGGAGATGGACCTAATGGCCATTTAGGAGAACTCTTAGTGCACCCTGTTCTTCTCCCTAAACCCACGGGATGCTCTGCCACTGGGGGTGAACGCGTTTGCGTACAAACCATGGCCAAAGACGCTCATTTAGGCCTTCCCCCAAGTCCCTCTACTATCAGCACTGTTGGAGAGGGTGAGAGAGGAGAATCTAACAATGATTCTGATTGCTCCAGAATGCACGAACGCATCATGGTTCCTGGTTCTGCAACAGCTCACAGGTCAATCATGAAAACTGCTGTGGAGAGAGGATGCGCTCCTGCAGGTGGGAGGAGCAATCAGGAGTTTTCCTATACCCCTTTGGGCCTGGTTGCTGAACAAGAACGCTTAGAAAAATTTGTTTTTTCAAAAGATGTAGTATGCACCATCCAGAGAGCACGTGCAAAATCCATTACAGCCGTTTATGCTTCTAAATGGGCTGCTTTTCAGCGATGGTGCCTAGAAAAAGAAGGGGATCTGACTTCATGTCCACTGGGCTACATTTTATCCTACCTGCATTTGCTGTTGGACAGAAATTTAGCTTTCAGCACAATTAAAACTTATGCTACAGCAATCTCTTCTTGTCATGAAGGTTTCAACGATATAACAGTTTTCAATCATCCTTTAACAAAACGGTTTCTGAAAGGTGCACGCCGGCTCAGGCCAGTGACGCGTGCCCTGGCACCACAGTGGGACTTAGTATTCGTTCTCAGTGCAATAACTAAAGATCCGTTCGAGCCCTTAGACCAGATATCTTTGAAGTATCTGTCATTTAAGACAGCCTTGTTATTAGCTCTGACGTCAGCTAAAAGAGTGAGCGACTTGTCAGGTCTGTCCATCGCTCCTTCTTGTCTTAGAATTCAAGGAGATGGAAGTTCAGCAGAACTCCGACCAAATCCTGCTTTTATACCCCAGAAACATAACAAGTTATTTCAGGTCCAGAGTCATTACGCTGGACGGGTTCTGTCCCCCTGCCCACAAAACTAAAGAGGAGGAACAATTTCCCCTGCTCTGCCTTGTACGCGCACTCAAGTGTTATGTGACACGCACAGCCGTGGTGCGTAAATCCAATCAGTTGTTTGTACATTTCAAGGAACGATTGGTTATGTGAAACTTTCACATGCCTATAGTTCTTCTGGTCTTCAACCACCTGAAGGACTCAGAGCTCATTCCATCAGGGGGATTTCAACCTCCACAGCTCTGCACAGAGGGATGTCTGTGCAAGACATCTGTTCTGCGGCCTCGTGGTCATCACCGACCCCCTTCATCTGTTTTTATTTACGAGATGTCTCCAGCTCTTCACTAACACATTCAGTTCTCAGAGTTATGTCAGAGTGATTTTTCACATTCAAACTACTGTAAAAAATAAAATAAAAGTAAGAAAGGAAAACAACAAGAAAAACAACAAACGATAAAAACAACACAACCTTGTTCTGTCATTATTTGCTGTGTGTTGTTTTGTAGAATTATTCCTTCAAACAGGAAAATTCCTTCTTTCTCATTGGAATGTTTCCTTTTCTTATTCTTCTATTGTCTGACATGAATAAACATTCCTTCAGCTAAATCAGGCACATAGGCTGCACGCCTGTAATCCAGTACGCACCAGATACATGGATCAATGGTGTATAATTACGCTTGAATAAAGAATGAGGTTTAGGCGAATGTCAGGGTGTTTTTATGGTTCTCGGACAGACCCATTGAGGCATGGACCATATCCTGCTCCACCCTTTAAACCCAATAGCGACAACTTTTAAAGGGCGTAGCTTACACGAAATAGAATGTTGATTACATATTGTAACCCCAGATTCTATGAGTGTAAGCGTAGCCCTTTAAAACTTGGGCCTCACTGGCTCTCAAATGGCTGAAGAAAAGAAAATGCCTTTGGGAGTCGAGCTCCGGTCCAGATGCAATTTATAGCAGACCGGTTGGGGCCCACACAGCAGATGGGTGTGGACTAGAAGTTTTCAGTGGTAGGTGCGTTACGCGTGGGTAAACCCAATAGCGACAGCTTTCAAAGGGCTACGCTTACACTCATAGAATCTGGGGTTACAGTACGTAACCAACGTTTGTTTTGTATCACAGCTTCATGGCTGAATGTTACCTTGCCAGTGAGCAAGCAGCTTGCAGGGCATCAACCTTTAAATTGATAAGATAATACTAGCCCTCCCATCCTGCCCTCTTGTTGAGAAATAAATTTGAAGCTACATTATCTTGTTTTATGACGGCAGCCATGTTATAATTTTGAAACTAGAGTTTGAGCACGTGATGTGGAGCTTTAATATATCGCCTACTCCCCTGAAAACAATCATCGTTTCACATGAGCTTTCTTTAAAGCTGAAGGAATTAGTTACAGCTAAAAATATGAGGGAAAAAAAGAAGAAACAGGGTAAAAACTACGAGTCAACAAAAGACAACACCTGAAAACATGTTTAAGATGTATTTTCTTATTTTATCAAGGGCAATGTTTTGTTTATGTGGACAGGGCTGGACCTAAAACTCATATACTGGAACCAGACTAAATACTTTGGTACATTGTTTTGTACTATTAGTGCTTAGTGTATTCTTAGTTTGGTGTATTTTTTAGTTCATATCTTACATCTTACTAATGTTTTTCTTTACAATTTGTATTTTTCTTGGATGTAACTGGGGCCCTGCATACATAATTTCATTACACCTCATGTACCACATGTGATGTGAATGACAACAAAGACACCTTGACCTTGACAAGCTGGTCCCAATCCTGATTCAACTTCCAGGTTTCTAATAGACTATATGCCACGGACTTCCGTTCCAGCACGTCCGCCGTCATTACACAGACGGCACACTTCCAGTTAGCGGGAAAGACACAAACATAAATGACTAAATACAATTAATAAAACATCTGCATACACACCAATAATAACTCTATACACATATAAATCCATATAAAATTATGATGACGTTCCCCCTACGGGATAGCCGCGATAAATATTTGCCCAAACCCCCCCTCGGAACAGCTGTACCCACCGGTGGGCGGACACAACGGAACTCACTTGTAGTGCCAGTAGCGCGCAGCCGCTTCCCGTTTCGGGTCGTTGTCATGGTTTGCTACTAGGAGCTAACGCTAACAATAACGGCAGTGGATGGGAACCGGAAGTGGCGGATGTGTGTTGCATTTTACCGGAAGTACGTCACGACCCCCCGTGGCATATAGTCTATTGTATTGAACTTGGGTTCATTCATTCAAAGGTTCATGTCAGTGACATCTAGTGGTGAAATAGAAAACACACAGTGTTTTATATACTGTTTCACTGTGTGTTCAGCTGATTCAGTAGATATGCTGACTAGTATCTGGGATTGAGAGAGGGTGTGCTTTAGAAAACTTTAGGTGCATGGAAGGTGGGTTGTGCTTGTGTAACTCAGTCAAAAAGGCGTTCAATACAAGATCAACTGGACTTTATTTGTTGCAAAAGACGTTTTGACCCCTATCCAGGAGGCTTTTTCAATTCACTGAAACCAAAAAGTGAGCGTGTGGAGTTATAACAGTCTAAAGAAATCACGCACCATCATATGTAAATTGCAAGCTGAGGTAACACATACATGTAAATTGACAGATCACACCTTAACAGTAGGGGGTTCCCTTGAAGTCTCTGGCAGAAAACACACAACTGTATGTAGATTGACAAAAAACACCTCACAAACCAACAACAGAGGTTTCTCAAACAACTTTGTTAGTCTAATTCACAGACCAGACACCTCTGCTCCCATCCGGTGTAAAACGTTTGGGAATCAGCCCCAAAACTGAGTTATAAGTCTTGGAAAGTTGAAATCTCAGACCTCCTCCTCTGTTAAGAGAAGGTTTTTCTCTCTTAACATAAACAGCTTCCTTCACACCCCTCTCAAACCATCTGTGCTCTCTGTCCAAAATTTGCACATTTTGGTCATCAAAAGAGTGACCCTTGTCCGTGAGGTGGAGGTGAACAGCTGAGTTTTGTCCAGAGGAGGTTGCTCTCCTGTGTTGGGACATTCTTTTGTGGATGGGTTGCTTAGTTTCTCCAATGTAGCGGTCTGGGCAGTCCTCGCTGCACTGGACTGCGTACACCACACCACTCTGTTTGTGTGAGAGGGTTCTGTCCTTAGGGTGGACCAGCCTCTGTCTGAGAGTCCTGCTGGGTTTGAAGTGTACAGGTAGTCCCCGACTTACGAGCGCTCTTACTTACGAGGTCCCGGACTTACGAGCATGCATCTCATTAAAAAAAAAAATATATATATATATATTTTTTTTTTTTACTTTTTTTTTAAATAAATGAATACATGTACAGTACTGTACAGTCACCAAGCACTTAGCCTATCCTAACACAGTTTTTAAAGATGAAGGAGTGAGTTGAATTGTCTCCCTTTCACATAAAGGGAGCTAGCTCCCTTTATGGGAATGGAGCCTGCAGGGAGGAGGGACACAATTCAACTGACTCCTTAACTGTGTTAGGATAGGCTAAGTGCTTGGTGACCAGTGTTGGGGTAGTTACCCAAAATAAGTAATTAGTTACACATTACTAGTTACTTTAAAAAAAGTAACATATTACACTACTTAGTTACTCAGTTCTGAAAGTAACTTAGTTACATTACTTTCGGATTACTCTAATACCTGAGATTTAACCTGTATTAATTTTTATCTTTCAATAATGATATTAGAGATCTTTTTGACACTCATTTTTGATGAAAAAGTAAAACAGCAGTGCTACATAACAAGCACAATGCATATGTAAACGTGCCATTCAAAAGGTATGACAATATCAAAATGTAAAACTTCTGTTTTAAAAAAATAAAACAAAATAAAAAATAAAACATCTGAAATGTTTGTTTACAAGTTTGTTTACCTCAGCCTTTGGTTGCCTGGCGGTGAAATTCAAGCCGAGCCTGCTTAAACGGTGGCGGCATCAAACTTGCACCATCCCTCTGCGGCTCTTTAGCAACTAGCTTAGCATTAGCGTGTTGTCTTTGTAAATGCTTGTAAAGATTTGACGTCAAGTTCGCAGCAGTAGACAGTGTCTTGTTGTGGCCCAGACATAGCTTGCACACTACTGTAATGTTCTTGTCCTTTCTCGTGACAAAAGAAAAATAATATGAATACTTCCATCCATAAAATGACATTGCCGTATGTCTATGTACCTTTATATGTCTATGTACGTTGACGTATGACGTTCCGACGTCATCGCGTACGTCTTTGTTTTCCCCACGTGACAGTCTGCTCCATAGATATCTATATATAATGTCTATGGTCTGCTCCGTCGTCCTCGTCCCACAACTATTCTCCGAAAGGTAAAATAAAATAAATAAATAAAACTATTCTCCGAAAGGTCCTGATTGTAACGCAAGTAACGAATGTAAGGTTTTGTTAGTAACTGTAATATATTACAGGCATTTTCAAAGTAGTGCGTTACACTACTACGTTACTGAAAAATGTAATGTCATTACTGTAACGCGTTACTTAGTAACGCGTTACACCCAACACTGTTCATAACGCAATTTTTGACTAACACTTTAAATTTCAAAGAACTGCAACAGCAAGTCCTCCTGTGCTCGTTCGCTTCACTCAGCTGGTTGCTCTTTTTGCTCTTTTTGTCTGTCTAAGCAGATCTCACTTGTAAATGAGTCTTCTAGGCTCAATGTAACTTATCTGTCTAAATAAAGGTTGAATGAATGAATGAATGAATGGCGGAGGAAAGCTGGAGAGTTCGTGGCACCGGCCGTGATGGATGGATGGATGGCACTGTACCATTCAGGTGAAATGAAGCTGTTTTGACCATTAAAGTTAAACTGAGACACACCTTTGCTATAATGTCCAACAAACAAATAATTGTTTTTAGGTGTTAATCTTGTTAATTTTTGAAGAACTGCAACGAGTCCTCCCATGCACACTCACTTCACTCAGCTGGTGCAGTGCTGTGCCACCCAGGCAAAATGAAGCTGTTTTGACCATTAAACAAATGCATAATAAATGCGACATTTTTTTTTCCTATTCACAATGCTTTTTTTCTTGACTGATGTGACTTTTTTGACCAATTTGCTCCAGAGCGACTTATACGCTGGAAAATACGGTAATAGAAATCAATCAAAGTTGATATATATTTCAGTCAGAGTTGGGGGGGGAGGGGGGTGTTGTTGACAGCCTGATGTTGCTTCGCCTTGAGCCAAACTAAACCAAATGTCTGCGCAAAGAAGGATTTACTTAACGTGATAAATTAAACAGGTCTACCTGATATTGATAGAAGTGTTAGCGTCGTTGTTTCAATCATTCCCAGGAGCTTGTGTTGGCCCCTCAGACACTGTTGCATTATTTATCAGATCAGGTTTCCTCTTTAATCCTCTGTAAGTCACATTGTGCACCGCAGCTTTTCACTTCTCGGGCCGTTCAAGGTAAACCACAGTTAAAGAACGCATTTTCCTAAAAACAGCATCTTTACAACCAGAACTCCCCAAGTTTAGTAGATTAAAAATGTTTGCATATTTAAAGGAAATGGTAGTAAAAAATACAAAGTACAGTACACTGTTGTGTGTTTGGGGTGGGAAAAAGACTGGGATGACATGGATATGATGTTTGTAAAGGACATACTGTAATGAGTCATGTTATTGAGCCGTTTACATATACTGTAAATGTAATTTAAAATTTTCAACAGGAATATTTCCACATACTATGAAAGTAGCTAAGGTAGTTCCTCTTTTTAAAAATGGTGATAAATGTATGTTCAACAATTATAGACCAATATCCTTGTTACCACAGTTCTCAAAAATTCTAGAAAAACTATTTGTGACCAGACAAGATAAATTTATTGATAAACAAAATATTCTAAGTAACAGTTAGTATGAGTTAAGAGCAAAAAACTCTATATCAATGGCTCTCATGGAATTAATAGAACAAATAACTACTGCTGTCGATCAAAAACAATATTGTGTTAGTATTTTTGTTCATTTAAAAAAAGTATTCGATACTATTGATCCCACTATTCTCCTTGAAAAATTCAACAAATATGATATTAGAGGACCAGCATTGCAGTGGATATGTAGCTATTTGAAAGACAGGAAACGGTTTGTACAAATAAATGATGTAAGCTCTAATCTCTGCAATATCACATGTGGAGTTCCTCAAGGCTCTGTACTTGGACCAAAGTTATTTGTTTTTTATGTGCATGACTTGGTAAATGTGTCAGGACTCCTTAAATGTGTCCTTTTCACTGATGATGCAACATTTTTTTGTTTAGGTAAAGATGCTGGTGAAGATTCTCAGTCATCCAGGACATGATAAAATCAGAACAAGCGTTCAATAAAAAAAACCACTAGACTTTATTTGTTACAGAAAATGTTTCACCCTCTATTCAAAGGGCTTTTTCAATTCAAAGAGCAGGCTGTGTGACCGTGAAGTTATAAACAGGCTGAGAATGACACGCACAAACCTATGTAATTTGAAAGCTGAGATAACGCCACACATACCTGAGATAACATACACATAC
>JBBPBX010049077.1:13752-25500 GCA_038048925.1 Garcialebias charrua
ATATATATATGTATATATATATTATATATATATATATATATATATATACAGGTAGTCCCCGATTTACGAGCGAGATCCGTTACAACGAGGCGCTCGTAAACCGGAAATCTCGTAATTTGGAACGGCCGCCATTTCGCTCGTAAATCCGGAAATCCGCTCGTAAATTGGAACGGTTTTCGCTAGCGCACCTAAAAACACTCTATTTTCATCTAAAAACTACTTTTGAGTGCATAAAAATGATCGGAAACGTGTGTTTATATGCTTAACTTGCTAACTGAAGTGAAAAAACACATGAAAACTCAGTATTTTTTTCGTTTTTTCCAAAAATGTGCAGCTCGTAAGTCTGGAAACTCGCAGATCAGAGCGCTCGTAAATCGGGGACTACCTGTACTTATGTCAAAACAACTTTACAATCTGTCGCCTCCTCCTGGTGCAATCCCATATCTTTCTTAGCTAAAGCACGAACGTTCCCCTCCCGTGATTTCACTTCCGGTTTACCACTGAGGACGCTCTTTTTGGACAGAGTAGCGAGGGAAGACAAAAAAAGGTAGTAGTAGCACATTTTATTTTGAGATATGATCCGTATTTATGATGAAAATTGGAGTTTTAGACATGTTAGGTTGAAAAGGCAACTACATGTGTTTAAAGTGAAAGACGCACTTTAATGTCCAAGCATCAAGGACGTATTGTTATTATACGCCAGTTGCATGGAACAATACAAGCACTGGACCTGTATGAACAGTAATAATCAAACAAGAAAACAAACTGTCAGGTCATAGACGTCACTTAAATCACCACACATGCAAATGCACCTAACTTACCCCCCACCCCAACCACCCTTTGCAAAATCCTGGATCCGCCCCCAGCTTACTACTGTTCAAGTTATTTGTTTAGTAAACAAAAAAACATGCTTGTTAGGCTGATTGGTGACTCTAAATTGACCCTAGGTGTGAGAGTGGATGGTTGTTTGGTGTGAGTGAGACAGGTCCCTCTTGTAAATGAGTCCCCGTGACTCAACGAGGCTAGCCTGTATAAATAAAGGTTGAATGAATGAATGAAAGTAATAAACTACTCACCTTATTGGGACTGATCAGCTCGAAGTGTTCCCACATTTGAGAACGGCTTCTCTTCCTGGTTGGCTCCATGTTGATCAACCAGAAGCAGTAATGAAAATAGTAATAACGCACAAAACAACTCCTACAACAACCCGAGATGTTGTGGTGTGTGTTGGCTGCCTTTAAGGGGGGTTTGGCGCGCACAAGCCTCCCGAAGCATGTCTCGCATCAACGAATCATCTCGCGATATGAAGCTGTTGTGGGATTCATTCGGGGACCGAAGCAGTCACTGCTTCATATGTCATCGCTTGCGTAACTTGCTCTGCCGTAAAGCACGCTTCGTAGCAGTGGTTCAAAGAGAACGCAACTTCGAGTTCAAAGCAAGGATCGGAGCTTTGGTGTCAGATTAACATCACTAAATTCCACTGACTTTTCAGAGCAGCACAGCTGAATAAACATTCTGTCATCATTTCAGGACTTGCCTCTGGCCNCCCCCCATGAGTGTGCACACATCTATGAGCTGGCTGCTCAACTGCCTTTGAGTCCTCCCTGACCTCTGCGTAATGTTGGCGTCATTATGTGCTTGTGTGCAAGACTTTTTTTCATTACCACATTTTTGACCTTCAAACAGAGGAATTTTTTTGTTTCCAAACCGTTATTTTTCACCACTTTTATTGTCTGTCCAACAGATCTCAATTGTAAATGAGTCTTTGAGGCTCAATGTGACTTATCTGTTTAAATAAAGGTTGAATGAATGAATACACTCACGCTAATGTCCGTCCTCATTGGATGAATCCTGTGGCTGTGGGCTGACCCTGGGCTGACCATAATTAGCCCCAATGAGCCGCAAACAGAGGGGGCGTGGCAAGACATCTGTCAATCATTCTGAACCATGAAGGAACCGTAACAGAACAGGGCTGTGAGAATTTAGCCCTTTGGAATGACCCTGGGGGTTTTCCCAGGCGGTTTGACACCAGTTTTGTTGTAAATTTAACAAAATGTTACATTATTTCTAAAATGTATTTATTTTTGAAGTTGTTATTTTGAAGTTGTTTATTTTTAAAATGTTATTGTAAATGCCAAGAGGGAGGGCTTAGCCCTCCTAGCCCATTGATACCAGCCGTCACTGCTCATAACACAATTTTAGGTCTTTTGTAGCTTCACAATAAATCATTTTCATGTGTTTAAGGTTAAACTGGTGGGATTTTTATGGCGTCTTTTCTAGCTGGTAAGTTTTAATCTGTATATACTTTTGTTAATTAAATCATGATAAATAAAGGTTCTGGACCAAATGAGTCCTCCTCCGATATGAGTCTCATAAATGTGTCCAAACTGGATCAAGGGCCAGAGGATGAAACAGGAAGTCGGTCCCAGCAGTTCTTCCTCTGATTTTATCCTCAAACGGTGTCCCTATTGAGTTTGTTGATTCCTATAAATATTTGTGTGTCTTGGTCGATATTCACATCTCTCTTTTAAGCTCAACATGGAAAACCTAGTAAAGAAACTGAAAGTTAAACTTGGTTTCTTTTTCAGAAATAGATCCTGTCTAACTCTGAATGCTAGGAAACACCTTGTAACTGTGACTTTCCTTCCCTCCATCGATTACGGTGACATTCTCTACATGAATGCTCCTACAAGCACCCTGCAGATGTTGGATGCTGGCTATCATGGTGCACTAAGATTCATAACCGGCTGTGATTATCATACCCACCACTGCACCCTGTATTCACTGGTTAACTGGTCATCATTAACTTCACACAGACTCTCCCACTGGTACATTTTCATCTTTAAATCACTTCTTGGTCTGCTGCCTTCATACATCTCCTCCTACATGTCTCTGCGTGAGTGCAGCTACAGCGTGCGCTCTCAGGACATGATTACCTGCAGTGTTCCATCAGTGAGAACTGAACTTGGAAAAAGGGCCTTCTCCTACTCTGCTCCTGCTTCCTGGAATATCTTACAAAAAGATCTGAAGCTCTCGACCTTGCCTCTTTAAATGGCTTTAAAAATCTGTTGGACTCCTGGCAAGAACCAATGCAGACATGTTCCTGTTTTTAGTTTTCTACATTTGTCTTATAATCTAGCTGTTTTTGCTATTTTTTTTTTTACATCTTATTTTAACTTATTTGAGAAAAAATATCTGTATGCCTCTTTTATGATTGTCTATTGTTGTCGCTGTTGCCATCACTCTTTGTTGAAATCAGGTCTCTCTTGTAAATGAGTCCTCAAGGCTCAATGGAATTAACCTGCCTAAGTAAAGGTTGAATGAATGTGTTCTATGAAAAGACCCAAAACGGATCTGGGCCATGATGTGTTCTATGAACTGATCCAGGCCAGATGATGTGTTCTATGAACTGATCCAGGCCAGATGATGTGTTCTATGAACGGATCTGGGCAAGATGTGGCACTTAATTAGTGGATCTGGATAGGGTCTGGACCAGATTCGATCCGGATTGTGATCCTTATCTGTTCCGGTGTGCAAGTGCACTCCGATCTGGGTCCGTTTTGTGGATCTGTTCCAGAGCATATGCTACATCCAGAACGGATCCTGTCCGTACAGGGCCAGGCCAAGCCTCCATGAGGCCCTAAGCAAATTTTGGTTTGGGGCCCTCTATTTTTGCTAATAATGTGGATTACTGCAATCAATAGTCAGTTGATCAGAGCTTTCACCCACCTAACATAAACTCATTGCAACTCTGACAGCCCTGTTTGCATTATCCTATATGTACAGTATATGCAGGGGTATCAAACTCATTTTCAGTTTGGGCCACATCAAGCTCATCAATGTCCTCAAAAGGCCAGACGTGGCAGCATTTATTGATAAAACTTCCTATTAATAAACTGGTAAAATACATCTTTCTCTGCATTTGGTGAAATTTAATATTTTATGTTTGCGTAGTTTGGCATTATAAACATAAAAACTGATTTTAGTGACTGATAAAGTAATATTGAAGCACACAAGTGTTATCTTGTGGTTCTGTTTCCATGGCCCTCTGTGTAGAGAACCACAGAAATGGTTATGATGGGCCGGATTTGGCCCACGGGCCTTGAGTTTGACACATGCTATATTATAAATAATAATAATATTAAAAAATATTATTGTAAAAAAAAAAAAATCACAACGTTATAATGACATTGTGTGTAAAAGAATCATAGAAATCATTAAAAAAAAAAGTTTCCAATTCTACTAAGGGGACCCCCCAGTGGCCCTGGCCGGCCCAGTACGTTTGCTATCTGGGAAGAACTCATGGACAAAATCCTTTCAGCTGCTCTTTTTGTAATGCTGCGTTCAAAAGTGTACAGGAATTTATGGAACACACAAGAACCCACAGTCTAGTTGAAGTTTTAGTAAGTTTAGATTTCATAGGTTACACGGACAAAGGAGATTTTCAGCTGCTCTTTCTAAAGCAGTCTTGTTGCAGCACATGAGGAAGAAGCACACTAAAGAGAAGCTGTTTCTGATCTTTGCGTAATTTAATTTACGATTCAAAAGTCCAGGCCTCCCTTGCAAAAGAGATCTGCGATATGAGATTTGCCTGGTTCAATAAAAGTTAATAAATCTAACAAGGTTGAGCCAGGCTCTCTGGACAGACTCTTTTTTGTTTTGTTAAAATGTCTCGTCTTTTATCCAAAAGACTTCGTCAGTCTGAGGAGCTGCAACAAACTCAGTCTTGTAAACAGAACCTGTTCATGGTGGATCAACCAGTTCGCTGGTGACAAACAAAACTAAAGAAGTCTTTTGGATAAAGATGAAACGTTTCAACAAAGAATAATTCATCTAGAGGACCTGACTGAATCTTGTTAGATCTGCTTGGATTATTGAGCATGCATCAGGACAAAAATTAATCAAAATGATCCGGCCCTCTTTATATTTGCTTCCTGTGAGCCAGTATTTCGTGTAAAATTTTAAAGTTATCCTGAGCAATTCAGCTTTTTTTTTTTCTTTTTAACTTTGAGTTTTCACACATTTTCGGTCTTCTTTGTATCTAATCATATAGAGAAATTGTTAAACTCCTGGACCACCCAACTAATCATAATACAGTAGATAAATAACTGAATGATGCATTTCTCAAATTCTTCAGTAATTTCTAACAATTTCTAATTTCTTAAGTTTAACTCCATATCTTTTGTTAAGTCCCTGGCAAAAACCAATGCAGACATATTCCTGTTTTTAGTGTTCTACACTGCCTTACAATCTAACTTTTTCCTCTACTTTTCCTTTTAATTATCATTTTAATTACCATTTTATTTTCATTTGTTTAAAAAAAATGCATCCTTTATAATTGTCTATTGTTATGTTTATGTTTATTAAATTTGTTCATTTTTTTTTACAAAAGAAACAATACAAGACAATCCCATAAATGATAATGTACAAAATATAAAAAAATGAAAGGTAGCAGAAAGAAGAATAAATCTTATTATATCTGCCCCTTTTTTCCAACAATCAGATTAAACAATAATAATCTTCAACCAACAGTACAAAATGACTAACTCTTTCTAATTTTCTAACTAATACAATACACATTACGCTATTTCATATTTTTTTAACACATTCGTTTTGATCATTTTCTTAAATGTAAACATTGACTTGGCATTTTTAACTACATTCTCCAAGCCATTCCATAATCTAATTCCCTGGATTGAGGTAGAACGTCCCTTCAAACTAGTTCTGAATTGTGGTTTTACAAACATCTCTGTCCCCTTAAGATTATAACAACTTTGTCTTTTAACAAAATGCATTTGGATATTTAAAGGTAATGCATTATTTTGAGCCCTATACATAACTGATAAAATATTATAGTCTACCAAATCATGGAACTTCAATAACTTCAGTTGATAAAATAATGTACTTGACGGATGACGGTAATGTTTTAGTGATCTAGTTATCGTTGTTGTCCACTGTTGTCATCATTCTTTGTTAAAATTCAGATCTCTTTTGTGAGTCCCCGAGACTCAATGGGACTAATTCATTCAACCTTTATTGAAAGGCTAGCCTCGTTGAGTCATGGGGACTCATTTACAAGAGGGACCTGTCTCACTCACACCAAACAACCATCCACTCTCACACTCACACCTAGGGTCAATTTAGAGTCACCAATCAGCCTAACAAGCATGTTTTTTGGTCTGTGGGAGGAAACCGGAGTACCCGGAGGAAACCCACGCATGCACGGGGAGAACATGCAAACTCCACCCAGAAAGGCCCCGGACCGGGATTTGAACCGGCAACCTTCTCGCTGAGAGGCAGCAGCTCTACAAGTTGTGCCACCGTGCTGCCCTAATCTGTAGAAATAAAGGTTGAATGAATGTTACAACTCGCAAACGTTTTGTGTTTTATAAATTCTAACAGTTTGTATATTCTAGAAGTGAAAATAAACTTTGAGAAAATAAATTGTCAGCTCTTATTTTGAAAGCTATCATTGTCCCGGAAGTGATTATTCTCGAAGCAACTTTTTTGAACAGCGTTATTTGTTTTACTGTATGTGTTCTTCTTTTAAACCCAATCCTAAATGTTTCTTGTTTGCGTGTTTCGTGGTAGTTGTGTTGTTATGGTCGTTGTGAATATTTTTATTTTGTTCAGCAGCAAAAGTCGTGAATGTTAGTTTAGCATGCTAGCTGTAAGCTCGCAGCTATCACATGCTCCTTAAGTTAACACGACATGGACTCTCACGTTGATGGTATTTATGCTGCATCTCCATGTTATTATTATGAGTAACATTAATTTTTATTCACATTTGTTCAGGTTTTGAGCAATTAACGGGTTGTGACTGAAGAAATTATTACAAAATACGACAACAAACGGAGGCTGTCTCTTCAATGATCGGACATGACATGGAGGCTCACGTTGATGGTATTTATGCTGCATCTCTATGTTATTATTATGAGTAACATTCTTTTACATTCACCTTGGGGCGGCTGTGCTTGAGTGGTTAGAGTTGTCGTCCTCCAATGCAAGAGTTGTGGGTTCAATCAGCAGTCACATGCTGAAGTGTCCCTGGGCAAAACACTGAAGCCCTCATTGCCTCCCATCAGTGTATGAATGTGATAAAGCACCACTGAGTATTGTTTGTTTAGACATAGTAGGGTGCTGTATGAATGGTTAAATGCTCCACCTGTATCCCAGGTACAGTGAAGAGTGCAGAGAACCAATTTCGCCATTGTATGGGAACACATATGAGAGCACAGATTGTAGTGTAAAGCACTTTGAGTATCTTGATAAGCTAGAAAGGTGCTATAAGTGCACCCCATTTACCTTTGTTCAGGTTTTAATTAACTTTAGTTTAACAGTTTGTCTACTGCTTTATTGTCTGTCACAAAAGTGATTTACTTAGTTAAATGCTAATAAATCAGAAGTACCGGTAATTACTACAAGTTGTCATCCAAGTCTTTTAACGTTGAAGAGTCAGCATTGTGCAATTTCATCATTTATATGTAGCCGGACGGGTATGGATAAAAACAGACAACTTTAGTTTAAAAAACACTATTTTTAATTTTAAAAAAAATGAAATTGGTTAAAATAACTTCACTAAGGCCCTGTTTACACGGACACTGTGTGGGGGAAACGGATGTTTTGGGTATGTTAATTAGGTGAAAAGTTTTGCGTTGACACGGTCGAATTCTGTGGATACGACTCTCTCCCCCTCCACCCCCCGTCCTCATGATTTCACTGTAGTTACCATGCTGGGCCATTAGATGGCGCTGTGATTTTTGGAACCTTCACTACTGCGCATGCGCTGCCTGAGGTAAACAGAGCAGCTGCCTCGTCTGTTTTCCTCTCTGGCTAAAATCAGCTAACTACAAGTTGTTGTCAACAAGTTAACAACAAGTTAAAGCTGGAATTTGGATAAGAGTCAACAGATTTGAGTCAGTGGGACCCGCTTCATCTAACAAGCTGCACACCAGACGCTGAGACTGTGGACCAGAACCGCTGAGTGGACTGTGGACCAGAACCGGACTTTACTCCGTGATAAACAGCTGACTTACAGCAGGTAAATCAACGTTCTTAATATAATGTTTGCTTGTGTTTACTTTGATCACACAACAACTGAGTTTTTATTTATTTATTTATTTATTTCTGCCAGGTGGAGAAGCTGTCGTTGACAGGCTGATGGTTCGGCGGTTCTGATGGGTCCAGATGAACACACAGCAAGAGTCCAGTTCATTAACGTAGTTACAGTTCGGTTCACGTGTTTTAATAGTGTGTTCAGTTTAATTCTCAGTGTTTGTGTTGTAAACTTTGTGGTGCTGAATAAATAAATAAAAAATAAACCTGGTGTCTTCATTTTCACAGCACGTTACGCACTGTTTAAAAAATGTAACGAGTCCAGATAGATACTGTAGTTCAGATAAATTTACATCTCCCACGCCAACATAAATACTGTTTATTATTGTTAAACTGTTATATTTTGCAGCGTGACACGTGAAATGTCAGACTGTCCGCGCGTGCGGGCTGCGCGCATGTGGTTGACACAAAAGCTCCACGGGAGATGTTTACATTATCAGCGGGGGGTCAGCGAAAAACTTCCACCTTGAGAGCAGGGTCAGAAAAGTATCGGAGTCATCGAGGGGGGCCAGCAGCGTCGTGTAGGCGATAAGCAAAGTCGCAAAGAGAAAGTAGCGGTTACACTCAAAATACGCGCCGTGTAAACTGGCCCTAAAACAGTTACCCTTAAAGCACACAGACCTGTTGCAGATGAGGCATGAGACAAGTTCACACAGACACCAGTAAATTGCACAAATGTTTGTTTAATTAAAACTAAATTTTAAAACCAATCACTTTAAAAGGCAGTTATACTCCAGGCAACAATAAAAGTGCAATTCAGTGTAATGTTCTAAAAAGGAAAACCTCACAGGCAAATCGTACACCACAACAGAATTAATACCACTGCCTGAGAGATGGTCGATTAATCAAGCCGCAGCAGTCCAAAGAGTGTCCTGGAAGAACCGCAGCGCCGTAGTAGACGCCACTCACGCTGGCAGCAGGACGATTAGTCCGGGCTGAACCTCAGTCGGCCCCGATCAGCCACACCGGACGGGTGATGCAGCTAGCCTTACGCCGGCCAGAACAGTGGGCATTAAACCAGCAGCCAGGACGACAAGACGACAGCCAACGGACAGTCCAAATGGGAGGTGAAATGCCAGTCAGGACAACCCGCACAGCAGGTAAACAAATGGTCAAGGACAAACAGCAGCAGCTAACAAAAAAATAAATATTAGAATTAAAATCTAAAAGCATTTAAAAACAAAAGAAGAAAACTAGGGCTTTACTCACCACCACTGTGAGACGATAGATCAGCAATATAGCGTCTTTAAACGCACTATCTGAGCGTGCATTGATTTACAGCTGGCGTGCCACGCCAACAAACGCCACGGTCTGAACCGGAAGAAGAATGATGTGACGTCAACCAATGAGGGAGAGCCCTTTATATACAGGCAGCCAGCACCCGACCCAATCATATCTCAGCACTTGTGGTGCATTCAAAACCTACAGGGCATATTGCCACATATAGGAAACGTTGAGTTCAGCTCACAAAGATGAAATCTGAAATAACTGTCTCTTTTTCCACTACTTAATGCTACATTCACAGTCCCAAAATTAATCGGTTCATTTTTGTGAAAGTTTCACAAGATGAAAAAAAAAATCCGTCCAGATGCCTTGACTGAACTTTGTTGGATTTTTTTTACCTAGATTATTGAGCATTTGCAACTGAGCTTTAGGCCCACAGTAAAAAATAAATTGCATTGTCATGCTAAGATTTTTTTTTAAAGCCATAGAGAATAAAGTTGTAGTATTACGTTAATAAAGTTGAATAAAGTCTTGATATTATGAGAATAAAGTCATACGAGACTTTTCTTTTTTTTTAAGCTGTCAAGTTTTTTTCCCCCCCAAGAGTCGGATCGGAACCTGTCAATCAATCCAGTAGGTATGTCAGCAAAAGACCAATCTGAAAATAAATGAGTCATAGTATTATCTGAACTTTTAACCGTGGTAAATGAAGAATGTTTGTTAAATTTATTGTTATTGACACTTGTAAGATGTAAGCAGGTGTTATCCTGACACAACCTTAAAGGACATGACCCACCATGTTTTCAAATTGCATCGCCATTAATATTTATTAGTTTATTTAAAAATAAAACAGGAGCGTTTATTTATATTGTAGAGAAATAAAGCTAAATGTGTTATTTCATGATTTATAGCAGATTTTAGCATGCAGCTCTGGGAAAATCTGCCCCTCTCCATATATGGGCATTCACATCACTGAAGTTTCCGCCTTGGAGTTATAGGCGGAGTTATAACAAGCATGCATCAACTTCTGACCAGAGAATACAACTAATAAAAACAATGTGTGGGACAAACCTCAGACTTTTACAAGTAGTCATGTTGTGTCATTTTAATATTTCCTCAGTAATAATTGTACAACTGGTCCTCCATGGTCTCTATCCTCTTTGGCACAGCTGAAAAGGTGGGATGTAGGGCTAGGCGATCGCCGAGGTCAAAGAAGTTGAATACGCTGAAACACTGGGGGGGGAAAAATAAAACAAAAACACACATTTCTTGATTATAATCTCTCCAACAGCAAGGTGGCTGTGGTTGATCATTTTTTTCCAAGTGTCTCACTGCTAACTGTTCAATACTTACCATCCTGAGGCAATGGGAATGCCCATCTTCCAATTTCTGATCTGGAAGTGGCATCGGTTTTCCATGAAAAAAATAAAATAAAAATTATTTTGCAAGGCCTGATAAAATAAACAATGGTTTAAAGTGTAATGTATACCGGTACTCACTGGGCGTTGACAGGTCCTTGGGTTGAGGCGCTGCACTTGCTGAGGACAAAAACAAAAGATTATTCAGCAATGCAAAATAATTAAGATGAAGCAAAAAGGTGCATTAGCTGTGACATGTCCTAGGACCAACGCTCCACAAATTATATATATACCCGGTATATATATAAAAAGTAGGCCACACAAAAGTCTCTGCTCAGAGGCCTGCATGCACGCGCACAGACTGGGGAGATTTTTTTTATTTTTTATTCGTCCATTCAGTAACTGATTACATGTATTGATGAAAAACATTTCCTTTTCACCTTCCAGCCTTGTTGATGATCATTTCAGTTCCTACATGGTCGAATTTGCCCCAGAGGTCCTTGTCATGTAGGACAACTTTGATGTCTTCCACCCCCTGTACAACAAACAGTTTGTGATTTGATTCACAGTCTTTACTTTATATTCTGAAGGGGAAGTTGGATGTGGTGAAAAGTCAAATAAATGATTATTTACACACTTGAGCTGCTACCTGCTGGCTGGACGCCTTCAGAGGACTGTCCTTGGTGGACTATTTTGGGGGGTCCGCGACTCCGCGCACTCCGAGTCCGAGCGCTCTGCAAGGTTGAACTGGTCCCCTCCGTTTGCCATGTCCTAAAAGACACGCACACAGGTTCCACACATGTTTGGAGTTTAACTGGTGCAATATAATTAGTGGGTTTCATCACAATGAGACATTTTGACACCAAACATTAAAGATTTGGGACAGTGGTCGTTTGTCCTCATCAAACTAACTCATAAACATGATTCATTTTGATAAGACCGCGCGCGCCACGTTCGGTCACATAACCTGATCAAGCTTAATCTGAAATGAGATTACACGAGATTATAAATAAACTAACTTCAGAAAAAGAGGATCATGAGGATCCTGAAC
>JBBPBX010049078.1:6058-22335 GCA_038048925.1 Garcialebias charrua
TTTTTTCTCATCTGCTTGTATGTTGTATGTAACAGGACTCACTTGTAAATGAGTCTTCAAGGCTCAATTGGAACTAACATGTATAAATAAAGGTCTAATAATAATAAATAATACAAAATAATTATTCCTTTATTACAATAAGTTAAAATATTAAAACGGCAACAAAACATGTATCACTATTAGTTTCAGACACAATTATAGTAAGCCCAAAATATTTTTTAGGTAAAATATTTTTTAGGTAAAATATTTTTGCACAGATAAGATTGACAGACAAGGCTTTAAGCATTTGTGTCTCACCTCATCACAGTAGAGTGGAGGACACCTCAAGTGGCAGAGTTTCTTCCCGTTCACACAGCTGCATGACAGACACCCGTCTTCCCACTCAGATGCTGCCTGGCTCACAAAACACACGTGTCTTATTTATATTACTCACAGACAAGTTGGACATTTGCCTGTGGGGTTGATGCCTAAACAAGAAATGCAATTGGTGACGGCTCTGAAAGTTTATTTATTTACTTATTTGTGGATTTTGTAAGAATTCCAACTGCAATGTTATGTTTTTTAACTAACGTGGTCATTATGAAGCTATCTGTGTACTATCTAGCTTGAAGCTGAGAGTATAATAATCTCATTAGTACATCTGTATGTTTGACATCCGGTTTCAACAAAAGCACCTGCTAGAGCGTGTTTTTCCAGCTCACTCTGAGCCATATGATGAGTTGAGGTCAAGGTTTATAAAAAGCCGTAAAAGTTTTAACAAGAGCTTTAGTCATCACATCAGATGCTGACAAGTAAGCAACAAGAGGAGTAAGGTGGGAATTTACAGAGACAGATGGTAAGTAAAAAGAACAGAAAGGGTGAAAGGAAACTGTTAAGAAAAAAAGCAACATATCCTTCAGAAAAAATAAATTGGGAAAGAGAAAGAAAACAAAACTTAAAAGAAAGGGACTGTATCTCTTCTCAATATATAATTAATTTTATAAGCCTATATTATCCTGTTCATGAATAATTCCTTGTAGGCTTTACCCTGTTGCGGTCAGAACACAGGCCTTCTACAGGTCTTCTATATAATTGATGAGGTTGAGGAAATGGAGAAGCCTCGTGGTGTAATGTGGTCCTTGGTGGCTTATCACTCATCGTCTAACAGGCTCTTTTTTATGGGTAAATAAACAATGAGCATGAATGGGATGGAACATAAACACCTTACTGATGCTACGGTTCAAGCTAACTACACAATGATGCCTGTCACTGGGTACAAGCTGCCAGGTTTGCTGGGCATCAGGTGTTTGTTTACGATGTGTGTGTGTATGTGTGTGTGCGTGTACTTTACCTCCCACACGATCTCTTGCTCATGGCAGGGGCATAGGGCGGGGATGACACACACACCCTCTTGGTTTCTGTAAAGTCCCTCCTGACACACACATCCCTCTGCAGAGTGGCTGCAGTTGACAGGAGAGGGGGAGTAAATGTCCTGGCAGCTCCTCTCACACAGTGGGACTTCCTCTGACACACTCCTCCTCCAGTGCTCCCCATCAGGACATACTGAACAGGAGGACATGTAGGGAGGAGAAATAAAGGGAAAATGAAAATAATTGAATGGGTATAGAACAGGGCTAATTGTGAGGACTGTGAAGATAGCAGACAGATGAGCTCTCCTTGATCTGACTGCAGCCTTCAACACCATCTTTCACTCCATCCTCCTCCATAAAATGATTTCCTTTGGAAACTCTCACACCCTCCTTGATTGGTTTAAATTATACATTTCTGGTCATGTTCAGTTCATTCAACTTCAGTATTTTGCTTCCAAGCCATCCCCCGTAACCATTAGTGTGCCCCAGGGCTCTGTCCTTGGAACCCTCCTCTTACTTACTTCCTATTGGTTACATTTTCTACAAATATGACGTCCATTTCCATTGTTACACGGATGACACCCAGCAAAGGCTTTATAAACTCCACTGGTTACTGGTTAAACTTGTCATTGCTATCTCTCTCTCTCTCGCTTTAAAAAAAAAGGCCAGACTAAAAACGTATCTGTTCAGGATTGCTTATCCAAGCTGATTTTCTTTTTTTGCTTAAATATTTTATTTTTTACATGCATATTTATTTATTCATTTTATTTTATTTATTCATTCATTTCAGATTTAAAACAAGAAAGATAAATTACAATTCACAATAAAGAGAAACAAGAAAAAAAATCTAAAATGAAAGGTAGCAGAAGAAGAAAAAAATCTTATCATATCTGCCCCTTTAAAAAAAACAAATCAGTTCAAATAATAATTTCAAAACAATGATCATCTTTAAATAATACAGTATAACAAAGTAAATAACTCATCACACGTTTACATGTCTAGTACATATTAGCCATGTGATGGATGTATACGACCTGTAGGGTGTCCTGCACCTCTTGCACAGTCACTGCTGGATACGTGCACCAGTGACTCCCATTGACAGGAAAAGGAAATGTGGGTAAAATATAATAAATGGATACATGCATATTTAAGTATCTGGCTGTTTTTTATATGTATGTATTGCTTGTTAGATGCGCTTGAGTGTCAGAAATGCAGATGTGGGTGTTTCACCTTTCCCACACACATTTTATGATGTTGTTGGTCCGGGGAGTTGAACCAACGACCTTCCGATAACAGGCTTGCATTCTCTAACCTCAGCACTAACACTCCCCTTAAAATGTATTATTATAAAGAGTGTGAAAAAAGCGTTATATAAGGAGTGTAAAAAAAACAACTAAAAATCTCAAAATGGCAATAATAAAGAGCATTGTCCAGATAACAAGAAATATATATTATCAATGTGGCGGGTATTCTTTTCTACTCCATATGCTGTGAGTAAAAGGAGGTGATGAGGCCCAGCCCAAACAATTGTGAAATTTGGTCAAATATAAATCTATACATTCCCATAACACACTGCTAAATGTGAAAAAGTGATCATGTTTTTACTTGTGTCTGTATGTGTTTGTTGTGTTAGCAAAATTCATTTGAACCATTAAATGATTTTTAATTAAACTTGCCATTTCGATGGAATATGTGCGTTCCTTCAAGAGAGGCTAAGCATTTAATCTGATTATATTTTAGGTGCCACATTGTTTGAAATAATTGTTAGTATCAGTATCAGTGATACTTTGTTAGACATTACATCTCCCCTGGCTTCACTCACCACAGTCAGGAGCAACGCATGTTGTAGTGCGTAGGTCGAAGCCTTCACATGGGGCCCCTCCATACTGACTAGGCTGCAGAACAGATCTGGTGGAGGTCTGTTGTCCAGTACCAC
The DNA here is from genome assembly GCA_038048925.1 of Garcialebias charrua. Classification (NCBI taxonomy): domain Eukaryota; kingdom Metazoa; phylum Chordata; class Actinopteri; order Cyprinodontiformes; family Rivulidae; genus Garcialebias; species Garcialebias charrua. The sequence goes on from JBBPBX010049078.1 coordinate 9,344, forward strand.
AGCTGGCTGAGCATGGACTCCAGGCTGACCAGCTGGACCACTGACAGTCCACTGGGAAGACAAGATAATGTAGAGCAAATGTACACAGTATTCACAACTGCATGTCTAAAGTTTGCCGTAAAACATTTATTGAAAGCTACCTGTTCACCAGAGTACAGTATAAGAGAATCAGATGTTTCCAAAGACACAATGTTCCCTTTTGTGAAATGGTAACAAATATACAAGAAAAAGATTCATATTTCAGGTCAAAAAGATTGGGTGGGACAACAACAATAAAGTTTTACAGTCATAAAGTCTGCCTTTTATTCAGTTCTAGGGGTTCTACATCTACTTCTTTTTCTTTTGACTGTTCCCTCATAAGGAGAACACAGAGAGTCATCCTCCTCCATCTCACTCTGTCCAAAGTTACCCCCCGGTCCTACACCTTTGACTTTCCTCTTCTCCCTCTGTCTCTAGGCATGTTCCCCTCCTTGTGGTCTTCCATCACTTTTATGGCCCATTCTAGTGTTTTATTTACCAGGATACAATTTGCCATTAAGCAAAAACAAAGGCAATATGGAAAGGCTGTGTGGACAAAAGTCCAGACTTCAATTCATCAGCTTGTATCTAACAGCCTGTAGTGGTTTTCTGCATGCCTTTATCCACAAGGTTGTAGAGAAATTTTGGCCCACTTCTATTTCCAAAGTAGCTTTAGTTTGTTAAGGTTTGCAGACATAGATAGGTTTGCACAAATTTTTTAAGGTCACAACAACACTTCAGTCAGGTTGAGATCTGTTTTTTTTTTTTTTTTTACTGAACCATCAATTCAATGAGACAATGTCCTTGATTTCCTGAAAAAGTGAATCAAATTAGATGCTACACATTACTCACCATCACAAGCCTCGGAAGTGCAGTTGAACATTCCACCTTGGCACACACTGGAGAATGAAAAAGTAAAAACAAAGTGACATTATTTTCTCTTGGATTATCATATTAAATCAGTGCAACTCACTTGTGATGATTGCTCAGATCGACAAGGTGCAGACAATATCATATGTGTCTACAAGTGGCTGCATGAAGTTGTGTGTAAATGTGGAACAATGGCAGTGAACTGCACAGGATATGCTGCACATGACAGTCAATGATGGTTAAGTATGGAAATAAGTTATTGTGGTTCATTCTCTTTAATCCAAAAACCTATCATTTTGACAGGAATATGTACATTTTCTAGACAGTTAAATCTTTGTCAATCCAGATGTTTACAGTGAATTACCATGTGTTACAAAGGTGCTGAATAGATGTTCCAGGTTGCAGCAGCTCTTCATTGCCCTCAGTGCTTATATTCCAGCTGTGGTACCCACTGGGCAGAGAGAGTGTTGAGCAGGGACAGTCTGCCTGGTGCATGCAGGAACCTGCATACAACACCTACATTGGACACAATGAGACTATTGACCGCCACATACAGTACGCTCTTCACACGGACACAGAGTTATGCAGACCTGTCCTGGAGGGCATATGCAGCCAGCCGTACAGGGTCCAGATAAACACTGGGTGTGTGGCCACAGGTCCTCGCAGGTAAACGGACAAGAACTTGCACAATTACTGTACACCTGCTGGTGGGGACACTCTGCAACACATAAACTAAATACATCATCACTCAGGAATAAATTAACGTATTGTCTTGCTAAATTAAAAGGCAAGCATTTCTTAAAGTAATGCATATCACCCCCACCTTTAGAAGAAGAAAGATCATTTAACAATGACATTTACAGAGTTGTAGCCATTTTGATCAAAACTAGACTATACTGTGATGTGCAGTGTCATGCAATATTGGAAGATATCACACTCAGACATTGTGTTGTGAATGACCCTCAACTAACACCACATGACATTTCCTTATATCTGTTAAATTAACTCAGTTACTGTATAGCTACTGTTGTTTTGGTTAATGTGGACTGACCGAGGTTTAAGACAGACCCTAAAATTGAAGCTGTTGAAAATGTATAACCAATGATTTCTTCTTAGTTTCATTAAAATCTGCTCACTGGTTTATGAAATCTTTTGCTAATATGACAACTAAATTTAATGCTAAAGTTTAAAAGAAAGTTAATTCCCGCTGTGTAGCACTTGGAGTATATGTTGCTGAATATTTACAGAAAGTTTTTAATCAAATCTCTCATTAATAACATTTTAACTCTAAATAGGCAATGCCAACATTTCAAACAAACCACTTGAGCAAATTGTTATGAAGAGGGCAGGTCTAAGCTACTTCTGCATTGTATTTTTGGGTTAATATTTGTATAATCGACAGAATTAACATTTCTGAGCTTTTTAGGAATGACTGGCTGAGGCGGCAGGTTGACTTCAAAAGTTAATCAACTGCAGATGTGCATTAAGTGATTAATTAATGTTTCATTCAGATACTTTCAGTGGTTCATGAGATGTTTTGTAAAAAAAACAAAACAACAACAACCATACACACAAACAGCGTACAAAGTATAATAATAAAAAAAATAAAAAAATAAAATTCAAATTAAACTTTTTAGGTGTGTGTGGGTTACCAGGCAGGCAGCTGTTGGTGTTACAGACTGTGTGTTGCTCAAGTGGTCCAACACAGGCTGCCCCACCAGGTTCTGGTTCTTGAATTATTGTCTTGTTCCTCACTGACACCCCACCACCACATGTGGTGCTGCACTCACTCCAGGCTGACCATCCACTTAAGAAACAACCCACTACATGAAAAGAGATGGTAGACTGATCAGACATGGGGATACAATAGTAAAATGTGCACTTCTATTATTAGATGAATATGTCTTATCAGAGGATTTGAGATGTTTTCCTCAAAACTTGACTATTTCCAACATTTCAGACCTGGGCAAGATGGCAGATCACAGCTCTCTATCTGCTCAGTGTCAGAACAGGAGGGACCACCGTCTGTGTCCTGGCATCTTCTCGTCCTTGTTCTTTGGCCATGTCCACACGAAACTGTGCACGTGCTCCACGCACTCCAAGATTCATAAACTGGGCAAGGAAGCTTGGTGCAAACCAGAGTTCCATTCTCACACAAACTGTGGAAAGTGAAGATTAAAAACGTGAGATACAGTTCTTGACACCAGTACAAAGTACATTAAGCAGCCTGGTATGTACCTGATCCTTACCGAGGATGTACTGGGCATTACTAGATGCAAAAATTGTACTTATTGGGAACATACTTGGTACTTACCAAATATAATTACTATTACCGTATTCGTCGGCATATAAGTCGCACCGGAGTATAAGTCGCACCAACCTAATTATGCCCAATTAAATGGAAAAATCAACGTATAAGTCGCACCGGCCTATAGGTCGCACCTCACGTGAACTGGTGTTTTGCCCAAAATGGACTGGCTGCCAAATTGTTTGGAAGGACTTTTGACAAGATTATCACATAAAAACTACAGTATTTTGTTTGATGTGTCTTAGTTGAACTTTTCATTAATAAATGAACATTATTTTGGACTGGCTGCCAAATTGTTTGGAAGGACTTTTGACAAGATTATCACATAAAAACTACAGTATTTTGTTTGATGTGTCTTAGTTGAACTTTTCATTAATAAATGAACATAATTTTTGTATATTTTGTGTCTTTCATCATTTATCTTTAAAGATAAACACATAAAAATATATTTTTATTAGCTGACATTACAGTAAAAAACGTGTCTCAGTTTAAAATGATGACAGAAACAGATACTGTATTTATTTTATGGTTTTTATTTATTTATTCAAAACCATTGAAGTCTTCATCTTCTGTGTCACTGCACCATTTTTGGACCAGGCAGATGTCAACAGTGTAGGTACTGTAAAGGGTTTCTTAGCGCCCATAGCGGCCGAAACTGGTACTGCACCATTTTTGGAGTTTTTGACCAAAGTCAAATTATGACCAAAATATTGGAAAAATCGACGTATAAGTCGCACCGGCCTATAAGTCGCAGGGCTTAGAAATGTAGGCAAAAAGGTGCGACTTATACGCCGGGGAATACGGTATGTACCTGGTACATATTGGGAACTTAACTGTTTTTTCCCAGACAGGTACTTTATCTGGTAACTACTGGTATACCTCTAGTACAATGTTTATATTCATTCATTCATTCAACCTTTATTTATACAGGCTAGCCTCGTTGAGTCACGGGGACTCATTTACAAGAGGGACCTGTCTCACTCACACCAAACAACCATCCACTCTCACACTCACACCTAGGGTCAATTTAGAGTCACCAATCAGCCTAACAGTGCATGTTTTTTGGTCTGTGGGAGGAAACCGGAGTACCCGGAGGAAACCCACGCATGCACGGGGAGAACATGCAAACTCTACCCAGAAAGGCCCCCGGACCGGGATTTGAACCGGCAACCTTCTCGCTGAGAGGCAGCAGCTCTACCAGTTGTGCCACCGTGCTGCCCATACCTGTATGTATCTGGTATATACCTAGTACTTATGTTACCTTGTCTGTACATGAAACTCTCTTGTGATGTACATGGTATGTTGTACTTACAGAGTATGTACAGGGTACATACCTGACATTTATCACCCACTTATTACACAACCCACTACATGAGCATACTTGATATGTATCCATTGTGTACCCTATAGCAGGTGCATACTGGAAAATATTATGCTTTGCTATCAAGTTAGCTAAAGCCAATTCTCCATTGTTAGGAACCACTCTAATTGCTTTGCTTTTATTCAGTTTTACTCATTTCATTCATTTCATTTATTCATTTATATAGCACTTTACACTACCACGGTGGTGGTGACCAAAGTGCTTAACAAAAAACAGTGCAGTACTTAAAAAGACAGATTAAAAATCAAGAAAAACACAACATAAAAGCAAAAATAAAACCAGAAATGTCACCACATATTTAATTACTAAAAGCCAGTTTGAATAAAAAAGTCTTAAGCTTTGATTTAAAAGGGCCAAGTTCAGTAATCTGGCGTAGCTCAAGTGGGAGTGTATTCCAGAGTCGAGGTGCGGCCGCAGAAAAGGCACGGTCACCCCAACGTTTATATTTTGTCCGTGGAACAGAGAGCAAGAGTTGGCTATCTGACCTCAGAGACCTGGAGCGGGCGGGGAAACTTAACAACTCCGTTATATAAGTAGGAGCGAGGCCATTCAGAGCTTTAAAAACAAATAATAAAAGTTTAAAATCTATCCTAAAACGGACAGGAAGCCAATGTAGTGAGAATAAAACAGGTGTGATGTGGTCGTGTTGGTTAAAAGGCGAGCTGCTGCATTCTGAACAAGCTGGAGGCGGCTCAGTGTTGACTGAGGCACACCAACATACAGAGCGTTACAATAATCGAGCCTAGAACTGATAAAAGCATGAACAGCCTTCTCCAAGTCACAACGGTTTAAAAAGGGTTTGACCTTTTTTAAAAGACGTAAATAAAAAAATCCAGACCGGACAACAGAGGCGATGTGTTTGTCAAAATGTAAAGCCTGGGACAGTCACCATGGCAACCAGTGACCAGTGTCCCTCTCTTTTTATATAACTCTGAAGTAAGGGTTGAACGAGTACATAATTTTTAAACTCGACATTAACATAAAAAAAATGAGTAGAACTCGAGTAGTCGATGACGTCATAGGATCTTAAGATGCAAATAAAAATGCATAAAAACGTCATTATTTACACACAAAAAAAGACCAACAAAAACATTGGGAGCATATATTGTGCTCCTATCATTTATCATACTGCAGATAAGTATGGAAAAACAGGAAAAACAAAACTATTAGTTGTTGTTATTATTATTAAGCTGCAAAAGTTAATGAAACGTTCGGCACGTCAAAAACGAAACTTAAAAACAGTGGGGCGGTTGTTACACCATATGTGACCTGCAATGCAACACCGCCCCCTACTGTCACAATCTACGGTGGTCGCAGAGCTCCAAACAGGAAGTTGGGGAGTGGATGTGTTATGTCTTTCCCATAATGCTTAGCAGTATGTTAGTGTTCTGGCCACACCATGAGTGAAATGGATGTCTGTGATAAAGACCTGCCTCTTGTGTGTTATTATTTTCTAGAATATAGGTCGCACCTAGCCTGGTTAAAACCAGACCCTTGTCCTTCACTTCGCTTCGTACTAGGGTCTGGACTTTCTCCATAGAGAACCGATTCTTGCTGGAGGCGTGGCCTCTGCTGAGGAACAAAACCATTGGATCTTAGAAAAATATTGAACAGGGAAAAGCATTCTGCTCCCTCCCCTCAGAGCCATATATGGCTGCTCCCCCGTGCTCTGTTAAACTTGACAACTGCTCCGCCTCCTGCAGCTTTTTCTCTCGCTGCCTGCATATTCTGTGTTTATATGTTATTAAAACGTTTTAATAAAATAAAATAAAACCATGGATCGCTGGTCCAGCTCACCAGAAGACCAGAAAATCTGATGGGACTCGGGCAGCAACGTAAAACCCGATTTTAATTCTCTCGTGACAACCTGAGGCATTTCCTCGTAGCGGAGGGAGAGGAGGAGGAGGAGGAGGGAGGAGGGAGCGATCACTTGACTTTTGGCCAAAAAAACAAAAGAAAACTCCAGATAAGGGATTAAGAAGGGGAAATTAATACATTTGTGTCACATATAAAACAGTCCTGCATCGCTTTGCATCGCTTTGAATGAGAACATGCGAATGCTCGCTGGCTGCGCTGGGACAGGTGGGGGCGTGGGTTAGGGGCCAAAAACTCCGCCCCTTCTGTTCTCTGATTGGTCCGGTCAAAAATCTACCGGAGAAATCGTTGTCTATGAGAGAAGTCCCAGACTGAGCAGTGAAGGGAAATGAGAATTGAGCGGAGCTGTGCAGGAAGGCGAGGGCCAGGCTAGGTCGCACCCGAGTATAGGTCGCATTGTCCAATTCTTGCCAAAGAATTGGAAAAAATCCATATATAGGTCGCACCTGAATATAGGTCGCACCTACGTCAAAATGTGGACCGTGTTTAGCTCTGCTGCAAATGTCTCTTCCACAGGAGCGCACAGCAAGGCTTTTAAGAAGATTAACACTTAAAAACAATTATTTGTTTGATAAAAATTATAGCAAATATGTGTCTGAGCTGAACTTTTCTTTAATAAATGAATAATTTTAGCAGGATAAACACCTAAAAATATATGACATTATTGTAAGAGTGTGTCTCAGTTTAATTTTTGTTAATAAATGATTACAAATCAGCTTATTTTATAAAAAGCCATAAATAGGTCGCACCTGATTATAGGTCGCAGGGCATGCAAAAATGATAAAAAGCTGCAACCTATATTCCGGAAAATACGGTATTAAAGTTTGACTGTTTCCAGTTGCTCAGCTCAAAGTGGCTTGGTTGGGTTTAACCCACATTAGGGTTCTCAACGTGCTCCAAACAAGGAGTTGATTTAATGGTGTAACTGCGTTGTGATGACATCACTACGAGTACTCGACGTGAAATGAAAAACCTCGATAGATGTCCTAGGAATCGATGCGTCGATGACTCGAACAGTCTGTTAAAGCCCTACTCTGAAGTGCCACGTGTTGTTGACCAGAACGATTAGTTTTATTTGTTACGTTGTGTTTTGTGTGCAGCCTCCTGAACAGCGGTGATAAATCTGTGGCGGCGGAGGTGAGGGCGGCGCTGACGTCCATCAGGGAGCAGCTCAGCCACGTCAAGGACAACAAGGGAGTGGAAATCCTGCTGGAAAACCTGAACAAATAGTTTAAATTAAATTAGATGTGTATGAACTGTTGGGACATCTCTGCAGGGGGGGACCAGGACACTCGTCTTATTTCAACCCCTGACCTGGTTAGTTTCTGAGACCAAGTCATGGACGAGTTGTTTGAAAGACAAAAACGTTCACCCTGAAATGTTCCTGTGAATAAATGTCACGTCGGACTGATGGCGACACCAGAACCATGAATCCTGGACCTTCTGCTTGGACCAGGCTGGACAAACTGTTTCTGCTTTAGACCGTTTTGTATAAATAAACGAGTTCATATTAAACGTTTCAAACCGTTTGTTTCCGTCACAGTGTTTGTGAATACATTGAATCACATTTCAGAAGAGAATCAGAATATCTTTATTGACATTGCACCAGGGCACAATACATGATTGAATTACGCACAGTCGTCTCAAAGATGGGCCGAGTGCACGAAGCCGCAGCCGTTTTGGCACCGCCACAATCTTGGATATGAAAAAAAGGGGTAGATACCATGAGGGTAGATGGTGGTATTACAAAAAAGTTCTTTCACATCTTGTCTGTTTATATAAAAAATCAAAAAACTTCAGCAAGCACAGTTAAGACAAAATCTCATGCATTTAGCAGTGAGATTAGTTCATAAGCCTTTTTCAGATGGCAACAGTTCTGTTGATGTTTCCACCAGCCGGCACCTCTGATGAGCGTTCACAGAAAGTTTTCTGGGGAAGGGGTGGGGTATGCGATAGATGCAGTTGTTTTTCCTCATTGCTCATGTCCCAGGAGAAATTTGATATCCAGCCTTTCCAAGGCTGTTGGGGAGTTCAGATTTGAGATGATTATGAATATTTTCCACTTCAGGCAGACAGTTTAATTTTCTGCAGCCTTGAGTCCTGCCGGACGATCTAATCCAATATGATCCAATTGTGGGAACCTTCCACTGATCCATATGTATATCTATCCACATGATAGCACTTTGAGATTTTCATTAATGAAAAGTGCGTTATAAATTAAATTCATTATTATTATTTTCCAAGCTATGAATTCTCTTCCAGATTTAGACACCACAGCGTCCACGAGTCCCAAACCCTGCGGGTGGCCTGCAATTCTCAGAGATCGCGTCCACCTTCCGGTTAAGCTCGTAAAGCAGATGATTTATTGAGGTCACGCCGGCACGGATCAACTTTGACTCTGGGGCTTTGACAAGGCATTAATCGCCACTGAAATCTTCCTCATTTTCCGATAAAGCAGTGCTCCACAAACGCCGAAAAGCAAAGCACCTGCTATCATAAATCCAATTAGCCTACAATACATATCTTCCACGTCCTCCACAGATAGGACTGACAGACACATCACCTTCCATTCACCCCAGGAATCATGACGTATCCCCCAGAATGCGTCTGTGAAGGGCAAGCTGGTTCTCCTGGCCCTTGCCGCTTTGAAGAAAGAATCTTGTCAATAGAGTTGATCGTCCACTAAACCAAATCCATAATCAATTTGCATTCGAGAGATGATGCTGAGGAGCTGCAGACGAGACAAAGAAGTCACGCAGGGTGAGGAAAAGTCGGGGAGGGAAGGAGAGAAGCTGCTGCCTCGACCAGAGCCGAATTGTTTCTGTTCTCTGGAGAAACAGTTTCATCTGGAGAACTGCAGATCATCAAAGATATTTGGTCTTTGTAGGACGAGAAGTTCCAGACGCACCAAGATGTGAAATTAAAATCTGGTGGAGATTAAGATTAAAAGACGAGGTTTCCTCATGGGGACGTCCGACTGAAAGCCGGACGTTCTTCAGTCGGTTTGGACTTCTTTCAAATGTCCACTTCAGAATTTGACGAGGTTGTCCCTCACGCCACAAGCAGCTCCAAGATCAACCAAGTTCAGCCCTGGTTGTAATCAGCTGAAATTAGACGTGGGTAAAGTGAAGGTGCACCTTTTGTCGTTTAACGTCTAAAACCCCAGAAGCTCAGACGTTGGTCTCCTACCAACAAACAGCTCGTCTTCCTCAGGATGAACTGCGTCGTTGCAGGCGAACTTCTCGGCCGCCCTCTTGATGAAGTGCATGGCGTAGACTCTGAACTTGTAGAGGATGATGAAGGAGATGCAGGTGAAGACGTGACCCATGTTGACCTCCAGGAACAACAACCCACCGTGGACTCACCTGAGGAACATAAAGACCTGGAACTGGATGCACCTGAACTCACCGCGGCCCACCACCACGTGCAGACGTGCTCCACCATGCCTGAAAACATGAAGACCTCCATGCCCATGAACTTCAGCCAAATATGTCAGCTACAGAACAAGTTCAGTCTCGAATGACGATGAGGGCTACGTTTAGGATTAGTTTAGACGTGTTACAAACGTGGACACTGTAAAAAGTTGAGTGGGGAAGAAACAATGAGCAATAAACCTTTGGTCCATTTCTTCCAACAAACATCTGGAGCAGAGGAAAAGGTCCAGCTGGTCCAATGATGGACGGGTGGATGAAGCTTTGGGCTGGTGCCCAGCTCCAAATGGGAAATGAAAGAGGAAGTCCTCCGAAGTTTACTGGTCAAATGAGACAAAACCTGAAAATCAGCCACATCAACCAGTAACTCCAAGAACACTGTCCAGTGTGAAGCATGGTGGTGGTGGCATCATGTTCTGGGCTACTGGTGACAAGTGCAGAGTCTGGTTCTGTAATGGATCAGTGTCTGACTCTGTTCAAAGACCTTCGACTGCTTGGACTTGGATCAGGTTCTGACCAATTCTACGCACGTGGAGGATCCAGTCAAAGACGACCCGGTTCTGTTGGACAAAAGCACCGGAAACTTCTTATCGAGAGAAACTTCACAAAGTTGGTGAAACTTATCGTCCTCTGGACGGTTGTGTCGAAACGTTTCATCTTTGATCCAAAGGACTTCTTCAGTCCGAGGAGCCACAACAAAGCAGTCTCATGAACAACACCTTCATAGTGGGTCAACCGGAGCTCAGGTGGTTTCTGGAGCCCGCCCTCTCCCCCGACGACTTGTCTGAGGCAGCCAGGCCAAAGTTCATGGAAGAAGAGCATCTGGAACCCGTCCAGATGACTGAACGTTGTTCAAAATGAATACTATTAAAACAACTGAAAGTGAATTAAATATTTCTTCATTGGTTGTTTTGAAGTTCAATTTATCCTAAAGAATTGGCTTAAAACTCTAAAACTAGCACAAAACAGCTAAATAGTAGCTGCAATAGCAGAAAAAGTGAAACTTGCAGAAATAAACTGAAAGAAGCATAGAGTTGAAAGAGAAGCACAAAAATGTGGTTAGTAGAATCAGAAAGGAGCACAAAACAGCTAAATCAGCTGAAAGTAGCTGAAAACAGTTTAAATTAGCAGCAGGAAACTGAAACGGAACAAAAAGTGAAAGGAGCAGTAAAATGTTGTAACACATCTAAAGATGTGAAGAAGTAAAATGAGCACAATTCATTTTCTGAGAACAAAATATCAGAAAAGGCTAAATATTTCAAACAGCTAAAGTTTCACCAGAAGTCACAGCAGGATTGTCCTGGAAGAGCCGAACTTTTTGATTTATGATTTGTTGAAACAGTTTGAAATATAAAAAATAAAAAAAAGATTTGCCACGGCTGCAGTTCAATTACTTTAAATAGTTTAAAATATTAATGAAGTAAAACTTCGGCTCGTGTTCTGATGAAAACAGTTTTTTATTTTCTAAAACATGAATAAAAATATCTGAAACAGCTCTTTAAGTCTGTTTGATCCAAACTTCAGAAAAACAGATTTTATTAAACATTTTATGTAAAGCGACAAAAAGTTTTTGTTCTGAAAACTTTGACCAGAGTTGACAAATATACAATAATTATATTTATAAAAGTTTACGGTGTTTATGATGTACACGTTTTAAAAAAGCTCAAATAAGAGTTTTGGCATTTCCATTCAAGATGGCTGCACAGCCACCAACCTTAGAACAAACAAACAAACAAACAAACAGTCTTTATAGAAGCCATGTGTAGAATGACTCGTCTACTTTAACGACTTAAGTCCTTCCTTTTCAATAAATCCTAAGACTGCTGGAGGTGTCTTCCTGTTAAAGGGAGTTTTTCTTCCCACTGTCTCCTCTGTGCTTGTTCAGGATGAGACTGTGATGAAGATTCAACTCAATCTGCTGCTTCTTCATCCACAACTTTAATTATTGTCTTTTTTAAAATCTGTGACTCTGTTCAGTCCTGAGACGACGCATGTTGGACCTGGAGCTGCTTCTCCTTTTCAGTCAGGGGTCACTGGTGTCCATGTCCAGCAGTCACTGCGTGAGACGTGGGGGACACCTGGACAGGTCTCCAGTCCATCACAAGACACCACCCAGTATGAATATGTGGAGAGTTTACATGTGCACACAACAGTTTCCACCCACAGGCCAAAAACATGCATGTTAGGCTGACTGGTGACTCTTGTCCCTATGTGTCCCTGTGATGGACTGGAGACATGTCCAGGTGTCCCCCGCCTCTCCCACAGTGACTGATGGACATGGTATTGGGCACCAGTGACCCCGATGACCCAAAAAGAAAGAAGCAGGGAAAGATGATGGACGGATCAGGTCTGGACCGACTCCAAGTTCTCTTTGAATGTGTAATAAATGTTTTATAAATGTGTAATAAATGTTTTATAAATGTGTAATAAATGTTTTATAAATGTGTAATAAATGTTTTATAAATGTGTAATAAATATTTTAGAAATGTGTAATAAAGGTTTTATAAATGTAACCAACATGTATTACTTGTTTTAGAAATGTGTAACAAATGTGTAATAAATACAAATAGTCAGAAAACTAAACCGTTCCTGTGTGACAGAAGAAATGAACAAGCAATGCAGCATAAACGTCCAAAATTCATTCATTTACTAAACAAATGTAACAAATAAAGTTTTCCTTTAATAACAGTAATAAACATATTTCAGTCTTAGAGCTGCCTATAAACGATCAGTCCATCCAAATCACTTCCACGAAGCTAAAGCAACCCTCAATTTAGCTGAAGTCTACAAAGAAAGAGGATTTGAACACAACATCAGCTCTTGGATAAAAAGCAACCACAGACTTTATGATTCTGCAGCGATAAATAAAAATACTAAAAGTTTATTTCTAAAATGACTGCATGCAACCGGATGAATCGAACGTTGTGACAGATTTGAGCTTTAACGTAAAAATATCTGGTTTTCTGTTCTGTTCTTGGAAACCTAAATGTTTTTTATAGAAAATATAAGATGTAAATATATTATAATACAGTATGTATATTATAATATACATATTATAATATACATATTATATTATACATACATATATACATATTATAATATACATACC
>JBBPBX010049079.1:0-25500 GCA_038048925.1 Garcialebias charrua
CTCCAACGCGTCATATATTGTACAGAACATTATATCTGTGCATACATCAGTGACATGAAGGGAGGGGCTGCTGCACAACACACAGCAGGCAGAATGAATGCAAAGCGCCTAAAGAACACACTTCCTGTTGATGTGAAAACTGAAGCCGCAGCTGTCTGACACATCTGGACCAGAGAGGGGGGGAGGCCTGGCTGTAGCGTTTTTTAGAGAACTACTTGAGGGGAATGGACACCATTTATTGATAATCAAGAAAGACGGTGAGTTTGGTGGACTTCATCTTTGGCATGGACTGGTGACCGCAATGCGTTTGTAATGTCGGCACGTCGGTGGAGTTTCAGTGTAAGTAATGGATTATAATCACTTACCTGCGAGCGCGCGCTAGCTGTTGTTTGGCTGCTTGGCTCGCGATGATAATGTGGAGTGGCCGCAAAGCTACATGCTAACATTAGCTAACTAGCATAGCAGCTATGACATGACAGCTTCATGTAGTTTGCGCACGCGTTCGACGCTGTAACTAAACTATTAAAACGTATAAGCTTGTAAATTGTTTTCTTGATCTGAGAGGAATAAACAGTTGGCTAATAAAAAATGTGGAGAATATGTTCAAGTAGCGCCTCTCTCTGTAGATTCCATACTAGGTTAGCTGGTGATGCTAGTTTGCCACTGCCCGTGAGCTGCTCGGTGGTCGGCTCTGTTGGCCTCTTGTGTGCCGATACAAATTAAGACAAGTATACGTTATAACTTTAAAAGTCACCGTTCTGTTTTGTGAAAATGCAAACTACAAACTTTAAAAACGTTTGGAAAGTGACGGGAAAGCTAGCGCTAGCGTTAGCATGTCGGCTATGACCACCCCCCGTCGCTTTTGTCATAGAATGGTTTAAATTAAAAGTTTGATGCGACCCTCCTTAATTAATTAATACTAAATTGATAATAAACTTTACAGTGCATGCTTAAGAGACCCTTGTCATATGAGCAATCGTGGCAGTTGTTGTAGAAAAATCATAAATGTATTAAAAATGAAGAAGTTGACTCGTACTGTAAGTATGTCGTAACCTGTGCAGTTGTGTGGAGCATTAGTGTTACTGTAGTATGAATGTGTCAGGAACATCTTCCCTGCTTATAGTCGGGCTAAAGATGACATGGCAGACTAAAGACAGCAGAGAAACTGCACTTTGAAACAATTTGCACCATTAAACTAAGCGAGATGGCAGGAAAGGACAAAGTGCAGGGACGTGGCATATTAAATAGTCTGCCTGGGTTCACTTTTTTTTTTTTCATCCAACCTTTATTTAGTCAGGTAAATCTTATTGAACCTCATGGCTCATTTACGAAAGCGACCTGCTAAAACTAAAGAACGATTAACAGCAATGGTAGAATTTCCTTAAACAATAAACAATAGAAAACAAATGAGAAAAAAAAGTGGGTTCACTTCACTCCATGAAGTGTTACATACTGTTATACAACATCTGTTTGTCTGACTTTAAAAATCCACTTTATGAATAGGACGTTTTTTCTTGATCATTGTACAAGTACAGTACAGTACCGGTAGTTGCATTGTGTTGATGGTGTCACGTTTTGATTCCCACCTGCACATTATTAGTTTGAATTAGAAGTGCTCTTTCACCTTGGGATAACCAGTTAAACTGTTTTGATTGTGAGTCACCAGATTGTGTTTCATTTGTTGTACAACACAGGTCATTAAGCCAACTGATCAAACAAAAGATTGTTTAATTGTAGTTTGGAATTATTTAAATAAATGCCTCGTGTTGGGTGAAACTTGTAAAAGTCTGAGTTTGACTCTAGATTTTGTGACATTTGTCACATTGTACTTGACAAAATGTTACATAATTGTTGAGTTGTTTAAGAGTTTTTTTTATTGTCGTTCGCACCACATATGTACGGTATATGGTAGAACAAGATTATGTGCACAGGGTCGCAGATGCATCCCACAATAAAATGTAAAAGAAAAACAGTACAGTAGTAAGGTCTAAGATATGTACTAAGAAAAACATCAAATAAATTTTAAATCAGATAAAAAATTCTCTCAAATTTCCTAATTATAGTAATTGTGGTAAATGCAGTCACCAAAGTGATATTTAGACAGCATTTTATTTCACTTATCAAGTCTAAATGATCAACAAAAGTACTAGGGGTGCACCGATAAATCAGCCGGCCAATTTGTCTGCCCCGATTTCCTTAATTTTTGGAAATAGGCCGATACTTGCATGATAAACAAATTTTGCAGATTTTTTTATTTAGTTTTAAAAACAATTGTCTGAAATTCATTTATATTTCAGAGCACTACCTCATGGCCAGTTAAAACAAGTTTGTATTGTTCAAGGGTATGTTTTTCAATAGAATAATATTGGAAAATTGAAGGTGCGTTGTGACCTTATAATACCTGACAGTGTCGCTTATAAAACAAAATCGGAATCAGCACGTCAGACTTTTTAGAAATCGGTGATCGATGATTGGTCAGAAAACTACAATCGGTGCACCCCTAAAAAGTTCTCATCATCATAAGCTGTAGCCACACATTTCAGTGGTACTTGTTGTATTACACACACAACTCTCTCCTGAACCATTAACTCACAAAGTACTGTAACAGTTTTGAGTAATTTCAAGAACAGCATCTTGCCTAAAGACATGCTAAGGTGTGAACTGGAGAGGCCAGGTTTTGTACCCCCTCCAGTTTTGTGAACACCTGAGCCAGTCTCCTAGAAGACAAAACTACAACAACAACAACAACAAAAACAAAAACAACATAC
Organism: Garcialebias charrua; assembly: GCA_038048925.1. Taxonomy (NCBI): domain Eukaryota; kingdom Metazoa; phylum Chordata; class Actinopteri; order Cyprinodontiformes; family Rivulidae; genus Garcialebias; species Garcialebias charrua. The sequence goes on from JBBPBX010049079.1 coordinate 2,769, forward strand.
AGTTTGTTTTGTTCTGTGGTAGATTGTCCTGATTTAAAGCTGCTCTATGTAATTTCTGGAACACGCTGGAACTTAGAAAATTTTTGAACAGAGACATTTCTGGTCCCTCCCCCTCAGAGCCATATATGGCTCTGCTCCCCCTCGCTCTCGCTGTAATTCAGCTCAGCTTCCTTAACTCCGCCTCCACTTCATGTCCTGTCGCAGCGCTGCAAATTTCTGTGTTTATATGTTAATAAAACGTTCTAAAAAATAAAATAAAAACATGGAGCGCTGGTCCAGCACACCAGAACACCATGAAATCTGCAGAGCCTCGCGCAGCCACGTTGAACCCGAGTTTAATTCGCTCGTGACAAATTCATTCATTTCCTCATTCATTCATGGACTCAGCGGAGGAGGAAGCGATCACTTGACTTTTGGCAAAAAAACAAAAGAAAAGTCCAGATCAGGGATGAAGAAGGGGAATTTAATACATTTGTGTCACATACAAAACAGTTCTGCATCGCTTTGCAATCCTTTGAACGAGAACGTGTGCGGCCGCTGGGGCTGGGACAGGCGGGGGCGTGGGTTAGGGGCGTGAGAAGTGAGAAGCTCTGTTTTTATTGGCTGGTTAACGGCAGGTCACTGTGTTTTTTTTAAATGCTTTTAGAGAAGCAAGGGGACTATAGTTTTTTTCAGAGTTTACTTGTCTAACATCAGTCTGTCAGGAGATAGTGACAGAGTGAAGAAAGCTTTAAGTTCAGTTTCACTTTGCAATGCATTCAAGATGTAGTAAATTTGACTAACTGAAAGAATACAATTTGTTTTATTAATCCAAGTTATTAACTCATCCGAATGATTATGTATACTGTATACCGGTACTTTTTATGCATTATCCTACACATTTTTTAATTTCCAAAACCTCTCAAGTTGTGCTTGTTTGAAGTCAAAGGCTTGAATAGTACAGTTAAAAAACAAACACATTTTGTACACCACACTAAAACAGTCATGCACCAAACTGTTAAGAATCATATTTCTGTTTGGTGCTCTGATAATATTGGACAAGGGGGAAAAAAAAAAAGACATGGGTATGCATATTTTAAAATCTTCACTTGTTTTAAATGTGATTAGCATGTGGTCAGGCTGAACTGAAAAAGGAAGAGTATTGTTTTATTTTCAATTTATGTGCTCCAAATCCAATCAAGGAATACTTAATGTAATACTTAGCTCCGCATGTTTACTTACAATAGGCGAAGCATTGTTCAGGACATGTTATTATCCCTGCTGTCCCTGAAGTCCTTCTAAAGCTAGTCTATTTTTATAGAGTTGTTTTACTATCTGTTCTAAATGACACTGTTCTTTGCTCGTGAAGCACATTTGTCCTGCGTCTGCTCTAACCCACAAACTGTTTTTCGAAGTAAGCAAATGTTGCTGATGTTGAAGAAACAATGCTACAATGTTTGCTTGCTGACTTGGATTTTCTTGTTTTTTGCCACTGAAGTGACAAAACATTTTAAATCTAAGTTTTGGGTGACGTCTCTAAAGGGAAGCTGATCTCCAGTCAGTTTGAGTATCACATTGTAGTACCGTACTCTGTATCCTGTGTATGTGCCTTCATGTAGCAGGCGCAGCTGTATCAGTTTCATCATCTAACAAGGAATTTGAGCCACAGATGGAATTTTTTGAGCTGAGTTCAAACATTTTTGGTTTTCAGTTTTAAGCCAAGCATGTGACCCTCACTCAGCATGTACATTTCAGCTACTGAGCATTCTTTGGCTTCCTCTTCTTTTGGCTCCATTGGGTTTCCATAGCGCCATTGCTGGTGTATTTTAATGTATTAACATGTATTTGAAAACTGCTCACAACAGGAGTGTAAAAGAGACATAACTCCTTTTTAAATAATGTTTTTTGATACAACCTCGTCTTTCGGATGCCAGGATTTGAACATATGGTTTACTGGTGTTTTGGCAAGCATTCGCAATTGGAGAAAGGGCTTGCATACCGTACTCAAAGCTCTGAGAGTACAGTACTCATCGTGCAGAGGGTCGTGCTGAATAGCCAGTTAGAAGCAGGAGGGGGTGCGGGGGAGAGAGATGGGAGAAAGACAGATGGAGAAGAGGGTCAAAACTAAGGAATTAAAATGTTGCACTACTCCTCTACATGAAAGAGTTGTTCTATGAAAACACAGGAGTACTCAATAGATTCTCTAGAATTTTATTTTAAGGTTACATTATTCCACTGTTTGTGTTAAAAGGAGGCAAAGAGCTGTTTTGAAACGAAAAACGTGCTTCCGATAAGTATGTTGCATTTTAATTGTCAAAGGTGGAGAAACTAGTGCTAGCATTAAATGTGGGGTTTAACGCATGAATATGGTAATCATTTCTGAAGTCAGTATTTTATCTTATAAGAAAATTAGTGTTAGTGTCCTGCATGTTTTTTTTTTTTTTTAGCTTTCCCGTTTGGACAAAACCTATTTCGTACTTATTTTTTTAAGTAAAGCCTTTGGCAGGTGTGATTGTCTAGAGAGACAGGATTAACGTGCATTAACACACACAGGCAACTGCAGTCACTGTTCTTCTTGAATGCTTCAGAAGATTGTGTTTGAAAGCCTTCTCAAGAACAGTTGGTACATAACCAGATTTTCCTCTTTCTCTGCCAAATTTAGGATGTACAGTATACCTGTATAGCCTGACGCCTATAGTGCAGTCACAGACTGGTACATTTTGTTCAGTAATTTGCATGAGGTTCATCTGCTTTCCTCACAATTTCCTCCTTAGCAACAACCCCACTGAATCTAAAGAAAAACAGCATTGAAGGCATTTCAGTGAAATAAAGAATGAAATGTTTTATAACCTCTGAATGTTTTCACTTGGTTGTATTTATGTGGTACAGTCAACAATAAAATAAATGTACTTTTAGCACTGTTAGAGAATGTTGCACTGTTCATGCAATATTCATCGTAACTATGAATATTTTGCTTATTTATTTATTTATTTATTTATTGGGTAAAGCTAGGTGAGGTCCTCCGTAGGGATGGGAACCGAGAACCGGTTCTGTTAGAGAACTGGTTCTTAAAAGTCCAATTCCATGGAATTGTAGGTTGCGTGTCTTAACGATTCAGCTTATCGGTTCTGCTAACACGCTAACCGCCATTTTGAAGAGGGCAGATGGAGAAATACTTTTTTTAAATCCAACAGATTTGACCATTTGAACCGGTTAAGCTCAGAAAAACCTTGTGCTATAAAGTCAGTGACTTTATAGCACAAGGTTTTTCTGAGCTTAACCGGTTCAAATGGTCAAATCTGCTGGATTAAAAACATTATTTCACCAGTTGCCCTCTTCAAAATGGCGGCCGCCATTTTGAAGAGTAAAATTGGCGAAATGAACCCAAAATACATAAAATTAACGACTCACCGTCGAGTGGTCGACACAAAACACACAATAGAATCCTCCGGCCGCGTTAATTTGGCTTGAAACAGCGGGGTTTTCTGCGGATTTCTCCAAGTAACCCCAGCACAAACAGCTAGCATAAACGTTAGCACCGAGTTTGGTGGTTCCCAAACTTTTTTCTGGGAGGCCTTCTCTGTGCACCAACAGAAAAACTGTGCTCTTCCTACACGTGTGTGCAAACCGCCCCAGAACATTTGGCAAATATATTATTTAACCGTCAATAATATATTACATGTAATTGTATTTTGCATAAAAACTAACAGCCAGCCAGTCGATCTGTCATGCTTCTGTAAATGAGATGTCAGATTTGGAGAAGCTGGTGACAGGCCTTTTATTAGTTTGTTTTTGAATTATGTCCAGGATTTTAAGGCTCTCACATGTACATGCAGTGTGTTGCCAAAGTATTCATACATCTTCAAGTTCAAGGTCATTTGCATCACGTGGTACATGAGGTGGAACAAAACTGTGTACTCAAGGTCCCAGTTGCACCCAAAAATAGCAAAAGTATAAAAAGAAACAGTATATAAGGATCTAAGATATACACTAAGATATATTGGTATTATTTTTTATGTACAAATTGTAATTTTAAATAATTCTTAAAACATAAAAAACTGAAAGATGGTTAATGCATATATACTCAGCCCCAACACTCACTAGTTTGTCACCACCTTTTTCTGCAGTTACAGTAGCAAGCGTCTTCAGTTTCGTCTCCACATGTGTGGCACGTATAACCACTGGAAATTTTGCCTATTCATCATGACAGAACTGCTCAACGTCCTTCAGGTTGGATGGGTGCAGCTTGTTCCCAACAATGTTTAGATCATACCAGAGTTTCTCATTGAGGTGTGGTTTTTGACTACTCAAGGTTATTTAGCAGGTTCACCTTAAAGGTAGCACTTTGAGATTTTCATTAATGAAAAGTGCGTTATAAATTGAATTCATTATTATTATTATTATTATAAAGGTGGTGTGACATAATTTTGGAACTATGCGGCACAACATATACTCAGCTTTGATTTTTTTTGTACACAGATGCGTCGAATAACTAATATATAAAAGTACCCTGATGCATGCTCAATAATCCAGGTATAAAAATCTAAAAAAGCTAAGTCTGGTCCTCTGGACATTCAAAAAAGCACAGAAGATCAACATCATCAGGTCAGGACTCTGCAGTCTACACTCATCTCCAGGCCAGCGGTCACTCTTTCAGGGATGAAGATGTTCACATCCTTGATAGAGAGGAACAATGGTTTGAGAGAGGAGTAAAGGAGGCCATCTTTGTGTAGTTGTATGTTTTGGTATGCACATACAGTTTATCATTGTAAATTATCATTTTACATCTACCCGGATGTCCCGTGACGAAACACGGCACCAATTTCAAAATCACTGTTTTGTTGATTTATCATTTTGCTTGTAAAACCGAACATAGTTGAATGATACATCATATATATGTTGTGCCACTTTATGCATAGTTCCAAAATCATGTCACACCACCTTTAAACTAGTGGTGTGTTGCATCTGCAGTGTTTAGGGTCCTGTTTAGGGTTTTCCTGCTGAAAAGTGAACCTCTATTCGAGTCTCAAATCTCTGAAAGACTCCCAACAGTTTCTCTTTAGAATGTCTATTTTGCTCCAGTAATCTTTCATTTATCGCTGACCAGTTTTCCAGTACAGTACTGTAGTCCCTCGCTACTTTGAGGTTCGTTTATCGCGGATCCGCTCTATCGTGGTTTTTCAAAATAAGATTGGACATGACACACAATTGGTTGATTGACACAATCAAAATGGAATTTTTATTTAAAATAAATTATTTAAAAGTATTTAGCACCTGCTGCACATTTGTGCATCCCATATCTACAGAAAAAGCTTCCGTCTTCACCTTTGTGCAGCCCTTACTGCAGGATAAACTTCCAGCTGCAGCTGATCAGATGTTCTCTGTGCAGAGCGGAGAAGTGGGCGTGACCAAAAACGTTTGCAGGTGGCAAAGAGCAGACGAGGCAGGGAGCTGAAATCATGAGCGTTTATAGTTTAGAAACATTGTTTAGAATATTGCAAGAATGTGGGAAGGGTTTAAACTACCTTAATAAATAAATACTAAAATAAAAGTCAAAGTCAAAGTCAACTTTATTGTCAGATCTGCAATATGTACTGTACAGGACATACACAGGACCGAAATTGCGTTTCTCTCAGTCCCTCGGTGCAACAGTAAACATCTAAACATTGAAACACTGAAACATATAATAATTGACATAAGCATAAAATAGTAAAACTAACACTGTCCTGAGTTTTTTGCATAGTGGAATAAGAGTATGAAAATTTACACCAACTCTAAAACTAAAACTAACTAACAAAAAAAAAAACTAACAAACTACTACTTGTACTACTATTCCTACTTCACGGGGCTTCAGGGTACGGATCCATCGCGATAAACGAGGGACTACTGTACTTGCTAATGGAAAAACTTTGCCACAGACAATTAATAGAAAAAAATACATACTGCCACACACACACCCAAAAATACACACACACGCATGCAGTATATTTTCATATTGGTTATGGGCACACCCATGCAATAATCATGCGGTCTAGTCAGCGTCTTGATATGCCATACCTGTAGGTAGATGGTTTTATCTTGCCAAAGAAGTGGGGATACACCAATAAATCAGCCCCGATCTCCTTAAATTTGGGAGATCGGCTGATACTTCATGAGAAACCGATTTTACAGATTTTTTGTTGTTTTAACGACAATTGTCTAAACTTCATATATATTTCAGAGCACTACCTCATGGCCAGTTCAAACAAGTTTGTATTGTTTCTAGGAAACAAGGGTTCAAGGGTATGTTTTTCAATAAAATAAGATTGGAAAATTGAAGGTGCATTGTGACCTTATAACACCAGACAGTGTCTCTTATAAAATTAAATCTGTGTCAGACAAAATCGGAATCGGCACGTCAGTTAGAGATCGGTGATCGGCCAGAAAACTGCAATCTTTGCACCCCTACCAGAAATGCTCACTAGCACAGATTTACACACATTTGTGAACAATATTTGAGAGAAAAAGGCCTATTGTGTACATAAAAAGTTATAGATATTTGAGTTCAGCTCATGAAAAATGGGAGCAAAAACAGAAAAGTGGTCCATTTATATTTTTTGTTCAGTGAAGTTTGTTAAAAAAAATGACTCAGGATGCTGCCTCTGTTTGTTGGTCTTTTCCACCTAGACATTTAGTAATAATTTTAGTCTATGCCTTTAAACTCTTTAACCCCCCAAGTTTTAGTACCATACCTCCCAGATTGGGAAATACTGGCATAGTACACTAAAATGCCATACATTCACAGCACACTTTTCTTTATTGCATGCAAAATAACATTCACAGTAATCTTAATCAAACTGACTTTGTTTTGTTTTAGGAGTAAAATTGCATCCAAGTTAGAGGCATATATCATCAGTGCTTTAATTATCATTTACTGTATGTGCATACCAAAACATACAACTACAGTTTTACCACAGTTCAGTAGGTCTTGAAATAGATGCATACATAAATTCTAACTAGTGGTTCTATGAAGAATTGTTAAGTGAATGCTGACAAGCTGCCATGGTTTTTGCAGCAACACAACCACAAGAAACTATGACATTTTCATCACTGTCAGATCTGTCTGGTTATTATTTTAATTTAGTTGTGTGGATACTTATTAAAAATACCAAATTGTGGCCCTTTTTTGTTTACAATTTTTGAAAATATATTTAACTTGTTAAAAAGAATGTTCACGTACTGTTGGAGAAAGGTTATCACAAAGGGTTATTAGTTATGTTAATTTAACATAACATAGGACTGTGCAAAAGTCTTTATGCACTTGTTTCTTTAAATTTTCTTGCTAAGAAACTAGGAGCATTTTTAAAAAATATATATTTTGTACATTATCATTTATTAGATTGTTTTGTATTGTTTTGTTTTTTAATGAACCATTTAAAAATAAATATATATAAAAAAAATAAAATAATTAAATGGTTTAAACCACAAAAACTTTCTGAAGGTCAAAGGTATTTTCTTTTTCAGTCTACTTCATGTACTTTGTACCTAAAACTTTTCAGTGTTATGATTTCTGGTTGTTTGTTAAGCTAGTTAACACTGTTCTTATCCATGCATAACGGTACATGAATTCAAGATATGAAGTAGTTTTTTGTCTCAAGCTTAGACAACTTTGAAAATAACCAGTTTTAAATGCTTTGGGCACCTGTTCACTAACAGGCTGTCACAAAAACACATTTTATTTCCAGTTGATGGCTTACTTTATTATAAATACCAATGATAATACTTTTTGTCAGGCATAAAATTGTGTTTTGTTACAAATATGGTGATTCCAAAATAACTTTCCTAAAAACTTGGCATAGAGTAGATTGTTAACTAAAGATTTATACATTTCTCAGGTATTGTGTCAGCTTTTTGATTTGATTATTTTATGTTCATAAAGATAACTTTCAGATATTGTACATCTAATGTACCGGTAGATAATATTTTCTAGGCTTTTGGCCACCACTTGTTCACTTACCTCATTTACCTTGCTTTTTTCATTCAACCTTTATTTATACAAGTTAATCCCATTGAGCCTTGTGGACTCATTTACAAGAAATATGGGATTTTAACAAAGAGTGATGACAACAGTAGACAATCATAAAAGAAAACTTACAAATTGAGAAGAACAAGTGAAAGAAAATGCTATTAAAAACAGCAAGGCTGTAAGACAATGTAGAATATTAAAAACAGGAACATGTCTGTACAGTATTGGTTTTACTATAGACTGTCATGATTAGGTACAAGGACTGGACAGAAAGTGGATAAAAACCAGCCAGAATTTAAATAAATAAAAACTAAACTGGTTTGACTGAAAGCCTGAAGACCTTTCGATCAAAAGCAGCGTGATTACAAGAAACACCCAAGTTATTGCCATGAAAATATAAATAATATAATGGTGGTTTTAAATATTTGGACTGTATTGGACAATGACAGAAAGTTGACTGATGTTTTGTCTCTTATTCTTTTCTTTTGCTTTTTAGGTTGTCGGCAAACTGGAGAAACATATCCAAGAAATGGACGACGGCAGCTACATCGAGTTTGATGTGCCGGAGTTCAGCAACACTGTTCTTACTCAACTCAATGAGTTGCGGCTGCAAGGGAAGTTGTGTGATATCATCGTTCACATTCAGGGTCAGCCATTTCGGGCTCACAAAGCCGTTCTGGCAGCAAGTTCACCCTACTTTCGTGACCACTCAGCTCTCAGCACCATGAGCGGTCTCTCCATTTCGGTCATCAAAAGCCCCGAGGTGTTTGAGCAGCTTCTTGCTTTCTGCTACACGGGTCACATGTCCCTACAGCTTAAGGATATCATCAGTTTCCTCACTGCAGCTAGCTTTCTGCAGATGCAGGCCATCATTGACAAGTGTACCCAAATCCTGGAGGGCATCCATTCTAAGATCAGCCTCCCAGTTAGTTCCTCCAGCCCAGAGAAGGACAGCCTACAGACAAGTCGCAATGGGATGAATGACAGCAGCCTCTTCATTAACCCTACCCAGATCTCCCCCCCTTATTACTCCAGGCAGAATCAGCCAAGTGTTGAAGCACGGTTGGAGTTGGCTGGAAAAGGCCAAAGCAGAGTACGACAGCAAGAAGAGGGCCAGTCGGATCGTGGCAGTAGTGATGGTGTGTCTGAGCACGATGCCCCCATGGATGGTGAAATGGAGCAAGTAGAACTTATTGGCAAAGATGGGCAAGTAACGGATGTGCATGTAAAGATAGAAAAAACCGATAGGCCAACCTACTCAGATAGTTCCTCAGCTGGTGATGATGGCTACCACACAGAGCTTGTGGATGGAGATCAGATTGTGGCTGTTAGTGTGGGTTCTTATGGTCCTGTCATCCAGCCTGCTGCCTATTCTTACTCGGGGCTTTCCTCGCCAAGCTTCGTCAACCTGAGCAGCTCCAGTCCTTCTCGCTCCTTGCTCAGTGGTTTCAGAGGTGGGCGAGCCAGAGCCAAGCGTCCAATGGCAATTCCAGCAGGAGTGCTAAGTCAAATGAAGCCAGGCTCTGAGGATGGTGAATCAGTTGTGGGGGCCACTGGGTTGGAAAATGATGTTCGAGAGCGTAGCCTCCGAAGCCAGTGGTATCCCTACAACGAGAGGCTCATTTGTATCTACTGTGGAAAGTCTTTCAATCAGAAAGGAAGTCTGGACCGCCACATGCGTCTGCACATGGGAATTACTCCTTTTGTTTGTAAGTTCTGTGGCAAGAAGTACACAAGGAAAGATCAGCTGGAGTACCACATCCGCGGCCACACAGACAACAAGCCCTTCCACTGTCAAATCTGCGGTAAATGCTTCCCATTTCAGGGCACCCTTAACCAGCACCTGAGGAAGAAGCACATGGGCGCATCAGAGATTAACAATCATATGGACTCCCCGGAGAGGATGGAGGGAAGCTCAGGTCAAAAAGACCAAGATAATGCAACAGAGGGGATGGCCTTTGAGGCACAATATGCGGAAGAGGCGCCGGCTAATGAAATGGAGGAGAGTTCTAAATGCAGTCCAGAGGAGGCTCAAGCGTCAAGATGTGATTTTTAAGTCCTGCTTCAAGAGAAGCGAGCTTTAAGAAATAATTATTTCAACTCAATCTAAAGTATCCCCTTTTTTGAATCAGCGCTCTACTATGAACATTTCTCAAGTCAAGGGTTTCTGTCAATTTTGTAAAGTGTGTCGCTAAATGCAGAGGGATAACAAATGCTTTATATATAAAAAAAAAAAAATCATTTAATCAAAGGGAGTAACAGCTTACTATTTTTGAGGTGGTCCTAATAATCAAGACCTCTAGTTGATTTCTCTTTTTATCTTTCCACATAAAAAAAAATATTTAGAGTTATATAGGCATGTTGCAATAATTGATAATGTGAAAGCTCTGGTAAGATGCTTGTCATATCACCTTTTTATCTGACCTGTTTTTGCACATGTGACCACTGGAGGTCACTTACTCACAAGGAATGATTTTTCTGCCAGTGCAAAGTTTCATGTGACATATCCGTTCAATACCTCATGATGCAACTACATACTCACAACAAACAGTATTTTAACTTAACTGAAACTCACCGGGTTCTACCTCATAGCCAGGAACCTACAATGCACAAACGTGCGCACCGTTTGAATCTGTTTAAGGTTTTATGTACAGTATATCTTATTGCCAAACTCTGTAAGAAATGTTATTTTAACACAAAGCCTTGATACAAGGGGGCGGGGGGTATTCCTTGCTGATTGTATGGATTAAGAACCAAGTTCTTGTTTATGGTCAGCCAGGTTAAAATAATGATTAAGAAGGTGCTATGTTAGGAGTGCATTAAGTTTGCTATCTTATGTGCTTTTGACAAATGTAGGGAAAACAGCTTAGGTGAATGGCTATTATATAATTTCACTATTACATTTTTTTTCTGTATTGTAATAATTGTTCAACAAAACACTTCAGAATTTTATCGCACATCACTACTGGAAGTCTCTCAAGTTGGCCCAGGTGTGGTTTTAGATGCTATCATCCATACACTGGGTGAAATACACTCATGTAGTTATAAAGTAAGTTATATTCCTCTATAGCCTGATGGCATATTTATACATAATTAATGTATGTGTACTTGTTTTAACCTGAGGAAGGCTTCCAATTTAAAACTCAGTGTTTGACAGAGACAGGGGTACTCGTTGTCAACTTAGCACATAAGGAACAGTCTTGAACAATATGCAAAAAGGTCGAACAAAGGAATCTCAGCCATTGTCAGATGGTTTTTATTCCATTATTTGAAAATACTTTGTTTCAATTTTCCGTTGTGTTCCACATCGGGAACATCATTTCCTCATGTGTCAAACTTTTATTACATTGTCATAGGTGTGGCGTAGAAGAATTAAGGTTAAAATTTACATGTTTTTAAATGTAGCTGGTTATTCAAAGTATCGACGCAGTTTGCAGAGTGACCGTTGGGCAAAGTGCTGCTCAGGTGATTAAACTGAGCAAATCTGTGTCGTTTTCAATCCCGATTCAGCAAGTGTGTGTTTTGAGTGACTTGCTTCACCGCAGTAAATTTAACTAAAACAACTTGGATACTTGGCAATCTCATGAATACTATTTGATACAAGTCATGCATGTGGCATGACCTTTTTATCTATACTCTTTGTGCTATGGGGATCAGGGATTGGGTAGTTTTTATATAAGATGGCTCTTCAAAAGGGCCAGATTAATTGTTTGCAAATTTAAAGCTCAGCCAGAAGGTTCTATTTGTGCTACTCTGCTTTCTTATTCACAATCAAGATGTTCAATGCCTTTTTTATTTTAAGAGCACACGTTATATATTTTTTTCTGTCTGGCCTTTGCGTAGTACAGTACTTAAAACTTAATATCTGACAGTTTTCATTTATGTTCTGCTTGTTGTGCATTTGGTGGGAGAATATTGTCCGTTTGTCTAAATTTACATTTGTCCTGTTTTTAATTGCTCTGAATGTACAGTCGTCATCTTTACTCCTTAACAGACAAAAAATGGCAAACCAAAATTTGGTGATTTTTGCTAAAAATTACTATAGCTAGCTTTTCTTTATCCTTATGTGTGAATCAATCACGAACACTTTGTTACAACAAACAACCTGTCAGTCTATAAGTGTTTACCTTGTAAAGTTTATATCTGTAAAAAGCTGACACGTGCAGGTTTGTCAACTGCTCTGACCTCACCAAAATAAGATGTTGACTCATTTACATTTTACAGTGATAGCTTTTGCCCCTTATTTAGACAATAAATGAGTATGTTTACTTTTAGGGGGGAAAATGTCACTATTTTATGAACAAAGGGTAAAAACAGCTAAATAATTTTGTGCCAAGACATCTCACCAAAGACTAATAGGTGACCTTTACAGCCAGTTTTGATTATATTATGTAACTGAATGCTCATTAGGAATCATAATGTAGGGTTAGTTCATTGTTATTGTTCATTTTTTAGCCTATCACAATCAATTCTGTAAAATTTCAGCAGTTTGTGATGCAGATATTGAGTAATGAAGTCATAAATAATATATATATATATGAAGCCATACAAAAGTTGGTGATAGAAAGGTTGTGCAATAGGTAACATAACTGCTTAAAGTCTGCATAAATAAAGAAAATACTACATAGAATGGCATCTTAAACTTAGTGCCTTGCCACAAGCTTTATTTATTAGATTCTGGCACTTGGATTGTTGTGCCTCCTTCATTTTAGAACAAATAAGAATAATAAGAAATATATGACCACATTTCTTATAAAGTGGTGCCAAGAAAGAATCAACATTAATTTATGTCATTCTTTGTATTACCCTTGAATTGACCGTTGTTTCTGATGTTCACCTAGTCGTTTTTTTTGGTGTTGGGGATGAGTAACTGATTTTGTAGCAGTTGATCACAATCAGATGAGGCAGACTTTCCTGCACACCAGTGCCCAGATGTTCAGAGACTGTAAGACAATCTGCAACGTACTCCAGGTGAGGCGTTTCAGTGAAGGAAGGAGATGCATGACGAATATTAATCTACTTCCTCTCTGTTCTCTTGGAGCAGGAAACCGTTTGAATCAGTGACGTGCAGTCAGGGGAGGTAGGTGAGGCTTTGCCTCACCTGTCATCATGACAAGTAAAATATTGACAATGATCAGAGAAAATACATTTAACCACTTGACTGTTCTATAAAAATGTTTTATAAAACCATTTCCTGAGTTGTTTCAGTGGTCAAAATCACAGAATTTACGCATATCCTGTTCAAACATGTGCTGGGTGAGGCAGTGTAGTGCTCTGGTTCACCTTTGGGGGCGCTGTGTCCAAATACATGTACAGTATATGAAGTAGGCGGTCGGAGCATGCTCATTGCTGTTTCTTTATATCACCATTATACATGTTTGATTACACATGTTGATATATTGTGTCTGATATATTGAATGAACGTGTGAGACATATTTCTTCTTTCTAATAGGTCATAATGCTAAAAATACACAGGGGGCGGCTGAAAGTACCGTGCTGCCCCATAGGGACAATGAAGCAGGTGCAGTCTGTATTCTTCTGTTACACAGAGGGTCTGGAGAGGTGTAGCAAATCGGTACACTAGTTTAAATTTGTATAAACAAAATAGATCATATCTCAAAAGTAAAGGATTGTTCCAAACTCATTCATCTTAGAATAAAGGTGAGAATACATTTTTTATTTATTTAAAAAGAGAGGAGTATGGAGTTGATTAAAACATAATTCATTGCCTTTAAAAACATAAGCTTCTATTTTGGGTTCATATATGTGAGCATCCGACTCCAGACGAGTCAACCTCACCTGTTAAACCTCACCGCACGTCACTGGTTTGAACATTTAGCAGATAATCTACTGTGTGCAGAAAAAAAAAGCTTATCCTACTGTAGTTGAATTGCACGTTGGTCAACCACAAAATTCTATAAAATTGCCAATTGAAAGTTAAACTTCAAGCTTGTTTCATTGCCTGGGCACTTGGTTATTTTTGTTTTTATTTGTCAAAAGTACAGATCTGTTCCATCCGGAAAGTCGTCTTGAACTATCTACCTGTTAGGGACTCGGTTGTACTTCCCATAATTATGTTGATGGGTATGGACCTTTTTCCCTTAAGTGGTGCTTTTGGACTAGTCAGTGTTTTTCCTCTTAAATGAGCTAACAAATTTTTGATTGGTTCGTTGAGGCAGAATTGTTCAAAGCTTTTCCAGAACTAACTACCGCTAATCTTTGACACATTCTTCAATTGGCTCAGTGTCCGCTTTTTGTCGTTTTTGTTGTTCCAGCTGTCTGAAAGTGAAAATAATTTAATTTCTGCCCACAATTAATCAACAAGAAGTGTTTACAAGGAAGGCTGTCGGACTACTTTTGAAATTGCAGCTCGTCCTATTCCTTTTCTAATAAACTCACTTCAGGTAGTTGACGAACACTGATACGGGCTTAAATAATAATAATAAAAAAATCATAAGTCTTCCACGGCTTTTCTGTCAGTTTATGTCCACTGTGTATTGAAAGAAAAGCAATAACCGTTTTTGAAAATAAAATTGGTGTATTGGGATCATCAAGGCTGTTAAAATGTCAGGGAACTGTTGAATGAACGGAAGACCACAATCATTTTTTTTGGTTTACGTGCTTTCCCCCTTTGGACAAGTTGACTTCAAAAGTACTCAAGTGAAAAAGTGTTGCCAAGAGATGTTTAAAATGCTCGTGGTAATCAAAAGACTGCAACACGTGGTTCAGTCTTAAAACTCTCAGGTGCACCTCCACCTGAGTGAAACGATGAAAGGGATGTTTGGGCTGCTCCGCCACTGTCAGGGAGTCTGTTGGTATGTTGAGGTTCAGGGATCTCCTGGGGCTCCTGTTTCAAGACAGTGGTTGCAGTTGAAGAACAGAGGGGAAGGTTCTGGTTAGCTGATGCTCTCTCCCTTTTCTGAATCTTGAAACTGTGCACTGCAACGTCTCTGGTTTGCATGCGTTTGGTGACGAGGCAAAAAACCATTGAACTCAGGGTATATCATGCGAATAGTGGTCTCATTGGACATTCATCCTTTGTCCATGGTGTAATTGTGCAGTTCTCTTCAGGTTGGAGAAACAAGTCTTCAGTCTGCCTCAAGGTCTCAGTGAGCCCGAATTTTCCACAGAACTGAAACTCTGGGCCCACTGGAGACCACGAACCGAACCAAGGCCGCAGAAATGTCCCATCCTGTTTCACCCACTCTACACACAACCTCACAACCCAACTGTGAACCTCAGAACTCTACTCTTTTATACAACTATGAAGTAAATGAAGCTAGCTACAGCTGACATTGTATCTATTGCCATTTATGAATTTATTTTATAGCATGAAATAAATATATTTATTCAAATGATATATTTTACTCATAATCATTCTGTGCTGCTTTATTTTGGCTCTTAAGCTTGTAAATTGCCTTTTTATTATACATGAAATGTCCTTAGAATAATGCGTTTGTAAAATAAAGACGCTGATTTGGATCTCGTTTGTCTTTTTCTTTTTACAAGGGGATTGATTTAACATTTATTACCAGTAACATAAACGTTTCATCAATAAAAGCAGTTCAACCTTATAATAAGTGCATGACGATACCAAGTCACGGTTGAACCTCCAGGGTGGAGACGATAGTTACTATAAAGCTTGTTGGTCATTTTTTGTACAAATAAATGAAAAGCATAGTAATATAACTAATTATAAAAAAGGTAATATACTTATGTTAAATCACAAATCATTTGGAGATTTATTTTCCCCATGTGGAGTGCAAATAGAAATCAACAAGACTAAGCAACAGCATAACTAAAGCATGCTCTCATACAACTTCAATATCATGCATTTATTTCCAGTCCTGGAGAACCTCCTGTCAAGTTCTTGACTTGGCAACAACGTTTCCCGTCTTCTAGATGTGAAAAAAAATTCTAAACAATTTGAAAATTTTTAAAGTCGAGAAAGAATTCCTGAGAATTTGTTTTCAACTTTTCCTTCTTATGGTCATAAAAAAGTACTACATGGGATGTGAAATACAAATTGATCAGCTTATTTAAAAGTATAAGATTGCAAAGACTTATGATCCTAAATTGGCCTAAATATCTGTTGAGTCAGACAGAATTAAGAGCCATGAAATACCAGGAACCCTGAACAAGAGTTTCCATGAAGCACATTTAACTAAATTCTGTCAGGATGACACATCAGTGTTTTATATTAGAAGCTAAGATGAAGTCTGGTATGATTTTTCACTTGACAATTTGTATTTTGCATTAAATTTAGTGTTGGTTTGAGTTGACGCTATGATATGAATAATAATATATAGTCATTTGCTGAACATTTATGCGATTCTGGTTAATGCTTTGCAAAGTGCAAATTTTCATCTTGTGGAATGGGCTGAAGTAATTTGGATTACATTATCTGACTAAAGATGTTTGACATTTTAAGTTGAAAATACAATGCACAAATGACATGGATGAGATTTACCACCAAAGCAAAAAAATAATAAAAATCCTTCTGTTTAGTATGGCAGGAATTTATTTTGATTTGCTGTGAAGTTGATATAAACTGTCAGCCTGTCACTCTGACAAAAATAATAGTGAGAGCTTAGGAAAGCTGACCTTTGACCTCTATTCTATCATTGCCATAATCAGTTAGGTTAAGGCTGCAATAGAAGCTCCACCGACGACAGGATGGGAAACATTTGTAAAATGAAGCTAATTGACAGCATCCATCCAAAAGCTAAGGTAGCATTTACTTTGAACAGCTAATACAGTACAACAGAGGAGTGCATCACAAACAACATTCCCAAGAGCAAAGTGTACAAATACACATTCCATATCAAAATACCATCATGCTCACGAGACTTGTGCTATTACTTTTAGTGACGTTTGAGTTACCATCCATCCATCATCTTTACCCACTTCTTTGTTTTTGGGTTGGAGGGGGTCACTGGTGCTCATATCCAGCCATCACTGTATGAGAGGTGGGGGGCACTGGACATGTCTCCAGTCCATCACAGGGACGTGCACTGCAGAGCCCACTAAAGGGGCAGGTGCTCAAAAAAAAGGGGCACATCTAACCGCATTTTAGGACAGAATATTAACAAAGTCACATAGCTTTCAGAGTTTAATAAACAATGATAAATTACAAAATTGAAAAACAAGAGCACAGTGCAACTTTTTAGTGTACTGTAATCTATAAAATTATGAAAATGGGACCTCCTATGGAGTTCAATTTGTTTCACAATTATTCTATTAAAAAAAACTAACAATTACATAAAATAAAATTGTGATCAAGACATTTTGAATTGTAATTTTTTTTAAACAAATAAAAGTTTTGCTTAAAAAACTATTTTTTTAATTAAAATAAAAAATGTTTGTCTCATGAAGTGAAAAAAATTATTTGCAAAACAAACTAATTTGCGCATGTCAGAAATCTTTGCTTGCTATTCTTAAGTTTTTGTTTGTCATTCAAAGTTTTGCTTGCGATTCTCACATGACGTCGTGGGCAGAGTCTAAAATAGCAAAAAAAGACTTCTGATGTGTGCAAATAAAAGTTCATGTTTTGCAAATAACTTTTTAAATTCACGAGAGAAAAATTAGTTATTTAATTTAAAAAAAGAAGTTTTTTTAAACAAAAGTTTGTGTTTAAAAAAAAAGGAAATTGTTACAATTCCAAAAGTTTTGATTACAATTTTAGTTTTTTTTTTTTCATTGAATAATTGTGAAACAAATTTAACTCCATACTCTGCTAACCAGACCCTAAACTTACTTAAAGTCTGGACAGAGTTTTTGGACAGGAGCAACTTGATTGGTTATTACATACATTATATCTATTATGGAGTTATTTTTAATTCTAAATGAATATTCTTGTTTGACTTTTATTTAAGTGCTATTCTCCTTCAAGATACATTTACCTAACGCTAAATGCAATGTACATTATGCAGCAAAGGAAGTTAGAAGATCGGACATATATCTATTATGGAGAGATGATAGGTTTTGGACAGGCGATATGCTCCCTATTGCATAAGCCAGGGGTGTCGAAGTCAAATACATGGAGGGCCAAAAAAACAAATTTGCTACAAGCCAAGGGACGGACTGGTTCAATGTAAAGGGGGTGATGTAAGATTTTTTTTCCCTTCTTTCTACACTCTTTTCATTCAATGTTTTCTTTTTGATGAATTAGTTTTATTTTATCTCTTTTAAATGAATGAATAAATGGATTAAATAAAATATTAAATAGCTTTACATCTGCTAAGTTCTTGGCATAAATCAACACAGACATGTTCCTGATTTTAGTATTTTACATTGTTTTATAATGTAGCTGTTTATGGGGTTTTTAACACAGTTTTCTTGTGATTTTTAATTAATATGCTTTTTTATGATTGTTGGCTGCAAGTATCAAGCTGTGAAATCCTTCATTTTCTACAACTGATAGCTGTTGGTCATTAATTATGATGAAGTTTTACAACTTCTTGGTGAACATTTGAGCTCCGTGGCTTCAGCGGTGTGTTTTTATTGTTCAATCCAGGGCGGGCGTTCTGATTTCTGTCAGCCGCTCTCAGCCTGTCCCTCCTACGAGACGGTCAGACAGCGGGTCGGACTGGATCGGTCTCCGCTGGCCGCGGTCGGTCTCCGTGGTCGGTCGGTCTCCGTGTTTCGGTTCAGCGAGAGTGGTGTCCCGCTGAAAGCCCGGAATTCGAATGTCCAACGTAAAACTAACTTGACTGCAGTTTAATATGATGCTATCCCACTAAACAGTAGACGTCCAGGGGACGTCGAGGTGACGTCTATATAGAGCCCGTTGGTCGAAGACCAATTCTAGACGTCGCCCCGACGTGCAAACAAGGTCTTTTTTTGACGTCTAAATATGACCGCATTTGTACGTCATATGAACGTCAGTTTTGGAGATGATCTGGACCATGTTCACAGAGTTAAACTTTTAGGACTATAAAAGTGCAGTTAGACAATTGATTTATTAAGAATGTTGTTTTTTAATATCATTTTAATGCATTTCCTCAATTCTTTTTTATTTTTTTTACAAATTAGACTTGTCCGTCATTTGAGAGTCCAATTCTAGACGTCGCCCCGACGTGCAAACAAGGTCTATTTTTGACGTCTAACCATGACCGCATTTGTACGTCGTATGAACGTCAGTTTTGGACGTTATCTGGACCTGGTTCACAGAGTTAAACTTTTAGGATATAAATTTGCAGTTAGACAATTGATTTATGAAGAATGTTGTTTTTTAATAACATTTTAATGCATTTCCTCAATTCTTTTTTTCTTTTTTACAAATTATATATACTGTATATTATTTATTTGAAGAATATAATTGTTGTTGTTGTTGTTGTTGTTGTTGTTGTTGTTGTTGTTGTTGTTATTCATTCATTCAACCTTTATTTAGGCAGGTTAGACTCGACTCATTTACAAGAAACCTCATTTATTCCACGACGTCGCGGTCACACATTCATTTCAGTAGGTGGCAGTACTTGTGTTTTTTGCTTTCTTCCATTAAAAAAACAAGAAGAAGAACGTCGGAACTCGAGCGTTATGATTGGATTGGTGGAGGCAGCACGTGATCTGTTCCAACCAGTCAACGCCTCTCTTGTTGAACCGCGCTGCTGGCTTGAATCTCAACCGTTGTTGTTTATTTTCTGTCTGTGCTGCTGGGCTGTGATCTATCGAGCTCAACTGTGTTCAGTTCATTTGTCACGGCACTCCTGTCCTAAACTTGCTGCAATCCATTCAGAAGTTGAAGGTAATTGGTTCTGTTTTGTAGCTTTGCTCTCTTGAATTCTGTGGTTTCACGTACATAGCTAACGATGGAGCTAACTTTGGAGCTAACGTAAGCTAACTTGTATCTACGTCTGCGGCAGACGATGTAAAGGAAAATCGAACAGTACAGTTTAGAAAATAAGTTATTCTATGCAAGTAAGCCGTATGCTACGAGTTTTTTTTGTTTTGTTTTTGTTTCTTTGTTTTGCTTTGAGACTATCGAGGCCTGCAGCCTTGCGAGGCCTGCATGCGTCCCCATTATTCATTCATTCAACCTGCTTGTTTTAGACTGATGAAGCCGGCTGGAAGGTGAAACGTTTCAGCATTAAAAAATAGAAAAAAAACTGTCCAGATGACCTGAATTCAGACCAAAGCTTTTCAGTTGCAAATGAATGAGTAAATGTGAAATAAAAAAGCTTTAAAATGTCTCCTATCTCTAATTTTACTTTGACTAGGCAAAATGAGATAAGTCTAAACTACATTCTGACTAATATCTCTGTGAACATGTCGCTCCAGTTGTGTTTATAAACAACTGTTTTTTTTTTCTTTCTGTCAGGTGTGTGGTGTTAATCTGGACTTGGAATTTGGTGTCCTAGGTATGTTTTGTGACCCCATCCTCCCCTGAGAAACAAAGCGTGCACTTTCAAGACACGATCCCTGATGGAGCATTCACATGACAAACACACATTGTTGTCAACTGTTCAGGATCCTCATGATCCTCTTTTTCTGAAGTTAGTTTATTTATAATCTTGTGTAATCTCATTTCAGATTAAGCTTGATCAGGTTATGTGACCGAACGTGGCGCGCGCGGTCTTATCAAAATGAATCATGTTTATGAGTTAGTTTGATGAGGACAAACGACCACTGTCCCAAATCTTTAATGTTTGGTGTCAAAATGTCTCATTGTGATGAAACCCACTAATTATATTGCACCAGTTAAACTCCAAACATGTGTGGAACCTGTGTGCGTGTCTTTTAGGACATGGCAAACGGAGGGGACCAGTTCAACCTTGCAGAGCGCTCGGACTCGGAGTGCGCGGAGTCGCGGACCCCCCAAAATAGTCCACCAAGGACAGTCCTCTGAAGGCGTCCAGCCAGCAGGTAGCAGCTCAAGTGTGTAAATAATCATTTATTTGACTTTTCACCACATCCAACTTCCCCTTCAGAATGTAAAGTAAAGACTGTGAATCAAATCACAAACTGTTTGTTGTACAGGGGGTGGAAGACATCAAAGTTGTCCTACATGACAAGGACCTCTGGGGCAAATCCGACCATGTAGGAACTGAAATGATCATCAACAAGGCTGGAAGGTGAAAAGGAAATGTTTTTCATCAATACATGTAATCAGTTACTGAATGGACGAATAAAAAATAAAAAAAATCTCCCCAGTCTGTGCGCGTGCATGCAGGCCTCTGAGCAAAGACTTTTGTGTGGCCTACTTTTTATATATATACCGGGTATATATATAATTTGTGGAGCGTTGGTCCTAGGACATGTCACAGCTAATGCACCTTTTTGCTTCATCTTAATTATTTTGCATTGCTGAATAATCTTTTGTTTTTGTCCTCAGCAAGTGCAGCGCCTCAACCCAAGGACCTGTCAACGCCCAGTGAGTACCGGTATACATTACACTTTAAACCATTGTTTATTTTATCAGGCCTTGCAAAATAATTTTTATTTTATTTTATTTTTTTCATGGAAAACCGATGCCACTTCCAGATCAGAAATTGGAAGATGGGCATTCCCATTGCCTCAGGATGGTAAGTATTGAACAGTTAGCAGTGAGACACTTGGAAAAAAATGATCAACCACAGCCACCTTGCTGTTGGAGAGATTATAATCAAGAAATGTGTGTTTTTGTTTTATTTTTCCCCCCCCAGTGTTTCAGCGTATTCAACTTCTTTGACCTCGGCGATCGCCTACACCGTGTACATCCCACCTTTTCAGCTGTGCCAAAGAGGATAGAGACCATGGAGGATTTTGTGAGAGAGGAGCACCTCGTGACTCCAAATTTGCTACCCTGGTAGGTTTTACAAGTCTGGAGGAAAGCCGAGCATAACGCAGTACTGTACAACCAAACACTTGGAAGTGTCAGTGAACTGTATCATGGATTTATTTCAACAGGTTCTGCAGATTTCCAGAATTGGAGGAAGCACACCAAGGACTTTGTCTACAAATTTCTGGTATGTATCAACACACGCTCACCCACCCACTAACCATCTGAACTAAATATTTTACTTGCAAGTTCAGTATTTAGTTTTGTAAACTAAGTATTTAGCTATCAAATTAAATATTTAATTTAGAACGACGTGTATTAATAACATGGTTGAAATATGACTGGAAAATTTTGTTTTCTCTAAACTAAAATATTGCTGTTGATTTTTGTAACTTTGCTAATGGCACCCCATAGATATGAAAATGTTTGGCAACTCGAGTGCGTTTTGCAGCAATTTTTTAACTGATGTGCTCAAATTTGGCAGCACGATGTCTCAGTGGTTAGCACTGTTGTCTCACATCAAGGTCCTGGGTTCTATCCCCGGTTGGACCTGGAGTGTTTCTGTAGCCGTTTACGCATTGGCCGGCCCTCCCCGGCTCTCCCAGCTTCTAACCCGGGTTCGGCGTCTTCGCATTTACCTTTTCCGCCCGGGATCCACCCTTGTTCTGGAACCATCTTCCCCGTGGTTCCATCGAGCCGAGCCCGACAGGGCTAGTTTCACGTCATGTACTGCTCTCATTTGATTCGTTGTTTGCAGCAGGGGCGGGACTCATTCAAACAACCTCAGCGCGAGGGTTGAATTTCATTCAAATTTAACTACAGAAACGAGAAACCCCTAAAACAATTGTTAGCTGAATTAGTGTTTCTGAGTTAAATTTTTGTTAATAACTGATCACAAATCAGCTTATGTTACAACGTAAATAACACGAAGCGCACACCCATTTCCGCCTTTCAGCGCGACCTGAATGTCATTAAACAGCATTAAACAA